>CM050201.1:8117500-8132500 GCA_027475355.1 Coilia nasus | reverse complement strand
CGTGTGTGTGTGTGTGTGTGTGTGTGTGTGTGTGTGTGTGTGTGTGTGTGTGTGTGTGTGTGTTTAAGTGTATGTGTACTAAAGCGCATGTGTGTGAGCGTGTGTGTTTCCATGTCTTCCTTGCCGGTGTGCTGACGCAGGGTGTTTTAAGGAGCGCCCTCTGAATGTAGGCCTCTGCCTGAGTGGCCCATCAACACCTATTCTATTTCACACCCCAGCACTTCCCACACCAGTGTCAGGTTTGCATCATGGAACACTGCCAAAGGGTAGACTCTCCCACAGGGGGGTGAAGGGAGTTCACTATGTCTACAGGGCATGCCCATTAGACTACCATAACTCATAATAATATGATTACATATATTACTTTATTCATTCTGCCCTACAAAGGCAAAGTGCAGTAACTATGTGAGCATAGAAACTGAAAAAAAGTCCTTTAAAGTTGTCATACTGCCCAGGCAAACATGTTGTAGGTATAATAGTGGTGCTTTTATGTACTTTCTTAATAGGAAGAAGGAAGAGATTTAGTCACAAGACAAAGGAGGTGTTATAAAGTCAATTTCCGGTCTAAACTCAAATTATGCAGTTACTGCTTTTTGGCTTTTTAGGACAGCATTGTCTGATTTTCTTTATAGTCTAAAGGATTAAAACTTTTCCACAGCCCTTATGAACAAGTGTGCTAGATGTGACCAACAGTCTATAGCTCAGAATCAAGTGTAAACTCCAGCACACAATCCATTCTTCAAAGCAACATATTTATTTAACACTCAACGTTTTGGTCCTAAACCTTTATCAGGTTAATTAAAATAAGTTTCTTGCGGAATGGATAGTGTGCAAGAGTTTATACTTGTTTCCTGTACATTTTGGGTGATAGGTAACTCAATGTAAGATTTATTTAAAGGTTTTAATGCCAGCTTACATTGGCGGTGTGAGCGGCTTCGTGTTTGAATTTCCTTTTTGTCTCAAAAGAATAAGGTGTGGCTGTCCCATGGAAAGAAATGGCCAACAGAGTTTAACTTTTAGATTCTTTTATTAACAGTGATGGAAAATAAAAAAAATTCAGCTGTGACTAAAACAGCCTAGTCACACCAAGCAATCTGTGTATTTTCAAATATAACAAAGCTCTTTTTTAAGTAACTTGTTGCATAATTTATTGTCCACAAACAAAATATTCCTGCCAGAATCCTATTGGGTTCCTCACTAATCACTCTGACCCTAAGAAATCTGTACATTTCCAAAGCTTAAAGTTTATTACACAGTTTCTTGTACACAGAAAAAAAATCCTTCCTGGATGCTGTGGTGTTCATTACTGATCACTCTTCCCTGATAGGAAGAGACAGGAAAGTTAACATTTAACTACAAGCATCTAAAAATAGCCTGGCATGAAAGGAAAGCTGTGGTGATGATTTCACAGCGGTGGTGAGATTTGCTGAGTGGCGTTTTGTTCTTGTTTAGAACATCCTGGTATGTTTCCGGAATGCGGATGCTGATCAGAGGCCAAGGGAAGACAGCCAGCTAGCTGTACAGTGATCCTCCTGCTCAGGCGCCAGCAAGTTCCCACTGGCCTCAGCCTGTTTAAACCAGCCCCTCGTACTACACTTCATTTCACACAGAGGGTCTGGCTGTGCTGCATTGAGAAATGTTTTCTTCCTGAAGGTGTAGACTCTGCTGAAGATTTGCTAAGACCTGGGTGTGGCATATCAATTATGCTGGCTGTAAGCCTGCCTACACACTACAATTTGAATATAGCACACAACGTTGACGCCATCGGTCACAAACACTCCCTCCGCCTAAAACAACCATGTCAGTGGAAGTACAGCCAGACCCTCTGTACGAAATTAAGTGTAGTACGAGGGGCTGGTTTATCAGGCTAACAAAACCCTGCCATGTATTTCTTCTGTCCTCCTTCTCTACTTCTGCACTTAACACAGGTGATTTCACTAATTAGCTGATCTACATGTCTAAAGATTTGTGTGCTTAGTAGGGTCCCAGAATGTTTGGGTTAAATGTGTGGAAGGGTTTTTATTTTTTTACATTACACTTAGCTGACGCTCTTATCCAGAGCGACTTACAGATATTTACAGGGTTTTAGTTACAGTCCCTGGAGCAGTGTGGGGTTAGATGCCTTGCTCAAGGGCATCTCAGCCATGGGTAGGGGTGGGATTCGAACCGGCAACCTTCCGATTGCAAGACCAACTCCCTAACCACTAGACCCAGCTGCCGATTTTCTGAAATTGGAAGTTCTACCACTGCCTCTCCACCTCATCAGCTGATGCAGGTTTAGACTGAGTACAGCTGTGTGCTCATCTTTCTGTTAAACTGAACATTAATTGCTGTTTTAGAGGTTGACAGTGACATAATTGTACAAAAGGATGATCTCGTGTAAGTTTTTAATAACATAGACATTTTTTTTTACAACATTCACCTTTCTGTAAACTAGAAAAGCAGTCAGAGAGTACAGACCTCTGTCAGGGCAGCTCAGATCATCAACAAAATCTAATCACAAGTTAGCACATTTTTGACCTACCATGAACATTTAATCAAAATCCATCCATAACTTTTTGAGTTATGTTGCTAACTAACAAACAAACGCTGATGATTACAAAACCTCTGCTGGCAGAGGTAAAAAAATAAAAGAGAAGGTAAAAGAGAAGTATTCGACAGAGCACACTGAGTTCTCATGTACAACATGCTTCTTTCTGGGGCAGTTTTCATTTCCTGTGTCCTTCTTATGCGGTGAATTCCTCTACAGCAAGTTTTGCGTCACACTGTCAGTGGGACAGCATGTTCCTCCTTAAGGAGCTTGTACACACACAGACACACATTCCCAAGCACCCACTAACCCACGCCATAACACAGTAACACAGGGCTGCATTTGCCTCATGTGACATGCCTAGTGGGATCTCTGGGGAAGGGAGGGCCATGTGGGCTGTACAGCTGTAAAGAGCTCCAGTTACTCCACAACAACCGTGCCCATGCTGTAGAGGGATTGTTTTTGTTTTGGTTTGGGGGATCCAATCAAACTGCCCCAAGGCTAACTTAAAATAAATAACATACCCCCCACCCCCCAACAACACACACACACACACACACACACACACACACACACACACACACACACACTCAGCCACTTTAAGCGTCTTCTGTCCAGTAGTAACACGTACACTGCTACTACCATGTGTGGGTCATATCTGTGTTAGTGTATGTACATGTGATTGTGCATGCACACATGTGTCTGGACACTTGTGTATGTTTGTGTGTGTTGCTTGTGTGTAAGTGTGTGTGCTTGTGTTTTTGTGCATGGATGAGAGCTAATTTCACAGTAACACAGTAAGCTGCACTGTTATGTAATTCATGGTGTAAGTAGCTGTGGGTAAAACTCTTGCTTGCTTGCCCACTGCCATCAGAGGCCTTAAGATCAAGTCACAGGTGTATTTCTCTCAACTGAAATCAATTTAATTATGTTCACATTTATTCAGTTCAATTTCTTTCAAATAGAAAAAAAGACTTTATGATGAAAGAATTGCATTACAAAAAAACTGCATTACTGCATATAGCATTTCTCTCTCTCTCTCTCTCTCTCTCTCTCTCTCTCTCTCTCTCTCTCTCTCTCTCTCTCTCTCTCACTCTCTCTCTCTCCTTTCTCTTAATCTATTTCTTTACCTCTCTTTCCACTGCAGTAATAACGCCCAGCTGGATCCACAGTCAAAGTTAATGTCACAGCAGGCCGGCAACGGGCTATTTTTACCATGCTTAGGTGATTAACTTCTGCAATTTGCCCAGTTAGACAAAGCACACAATAAAACTAAGAGCGGCATTTCAAACAAAGAACATGTTATTTTTACACCACCACCAGTGTAGGTGTATGCTAAAAGCAGTTAGCCCTTGCCCACAAACCTGTCAGTCCAGCGCTTGTATCGTGTTAGCAGACCATAGACTACCTGTGCAGACTGAAATGCTGCTGTGAATGGGTTGAATAGAAAAACAGAGCACATAAACAATAACAACAATAGCCGAGGGAAAGTGGTGACGCAGAAACAGTGACGTCTGCTGTGCTGGTCTTACGGAAACATGCATTCAAATCTCCTGACCCGCATGCTTGTGATTGTGTCCACCAAATGAGCCTGTGTGTGTGTGTGTGTACGTGTGTGTTTGTGTGTGTGTGTGTGTGTGTGTGTGTGTGTGTGTGTGTGTGTGTGTGTGTGTGTGTGTTGTGTGTTTGCTTGTGGAATGTAAGTGTGCTGAGGAACCAATTTACTGTCATCCGTGACCCACTTCCATGCCCGTTGTAAAATTGATAAGAAAAAGAGATAAGGAGGCACGTTACTTTCCTTAGAATGAAAAAGAAAACTCTGCTGGCTCTGCTGATCAAACACACACACACACGCACACGCGCGCACACACACACACACACACAGCGAGGGCACATGTGAGTCATTGTTTCTGAGCCCCCTGCTATGTGAAGAATCTCAGGGCCGTTGGAAAACTGTAGGAGTTTAGTGGGGAGAGCCAGTGCATTGGACAACAACATTGGCATTCCAGACAGAGAGAGAGAGAGAGAGAGAGAGAGAGAGAGAGAGAGAGAGAGAGAGAGCGAGAGAGAGAGAGCAAACACAGAGAGAGAAACACACACAGAGAGAAACCGAGAGAGAGAGAAACTAAGACAGATAAAGAGACAAAGCTAAAGACAGCCAAACAGAAACACAGACAGACTGACAGACAGGCAGGTAGAGGGGGGCAAAGATGAGGGGAGAGGGAAGAGCAAGATTAAAAAGCAAAAGAGAGAGATAGAGAGGGAGAGAGAGAGAGGGAGAGAGAAAGAGAGGGAAGGGGGAGCAACATTAAAAAGGAAAAGAGGGGGGCAGGAGCTGGGTGAGATAAACATTATAAGACAAGAAACAAACAGGCCATTATCCTCACCCTTACATTTTTATCCCTGGCCAACCTAATCTTAGCTGACTCACACACACTGTGTGTGTGTGTGTGTGTGTGTGCGTGTGTGTGTTACAGTGAGAAGCTATGACATGTCCTTTGCTTGTGGCCACTTAGGTGATGGTTTAACACTTCCACCCAAGCCTCTAGGACACACACACACACACACTCCGACCCTCTAGAACACAAACACACACACACCCTCCAGGACACACACACACAAACCCTCCAGGACACACACACACACAAACACACACACACAAACACACACACACACACACTGACCCTTCAGGACACATCTGATTCTAAGCTCTCTACCAGTCTTAATAAAAGGACACTGACCACATTTGCGCACACATGCTTTATTTATTTGTTGCTTAGGGAAGTGGGGCGTTTATAGTTGGGATTGTTTCTTGTGTTTCATCGTTTCCATTACTGTAGCCAAAGCCTTCAGTCTCTGCTCTTCGAGTTCTCGCATAAACTCCGCTTTTTCTCTTTCTTCGACTCTGTTTTTTTGCTCTGCCATGGACTCCCTGTCCTTCTCAGGAGCCTTTTTCTCACTTGCTTTCTTTTTCTTCCCCCTTTTTCGTCTTTTTCCTTTGTTCGTTGCACTTTGAAGTTGGTTCGTGATGGCTGTAGTCTCAGGACCACCATCTCCTTGATGCTGACAGATGTCTAATTAAGACACATGTAACCATTACACATGATACGCAACCAGATACGTGTAACCATTACACATAATGCACAGGCAGATACGTGTAACCATTACAGACAACCAGATACTAAATGGTTCTGTACAGAGAAAACAGAGTTTAGTGATACTAAAATAACCTAGGGTAGACTGTGTGTAAATCTCTCAGGACACATGATTTCAAAATGTAGGCTATTTTGTGATGTTTTCAGTAGTTTAAATAAATTACAATATGATTACCTGTTGCTTTGGCTGACTGGGGTTCAGGCTGGTCCTCAAGAGCTGGTGCTGGTGTCCCTCTCATCCTTAGGCTGTTTGAGCCGGTGATGTTGCTCTCCTTAACGATGTTGTTCTTAACGATGTCGCTCTTAGCGATGATGTTCTTAACGATGTTGCTCTTAACGATGTTGTTCTTACCGATGTTGCTCTTAATGGTGTTGCTCTCAGTGATGTTGTTCTCAACAATGTTGCTCAGAGGCTCCTTGTTAGGGTCTTGATGTTCATCTGTGACACTGTTCCCCTCTTCTGGTTTTGGAACCTCTATTTTCTCCTTCTCCACAGTCACCAACAGGCTGTCTTCATTTTTGATTGGCACCATATTTTTTTCTTTTTTTCTTTTCTTTTTCTTTTTCTCCATTCTCTCTCTGTTCATGTCCAAGTTTGCCACCTTTACCTGTGCCGCTTCTACCAGTACTACCTCTACCTGTGCTGCCTCCTCCATCCTGCCCTTCTCTTCCACAATCTTCATTTCCACCTCCATTCCAAACTCCCCTACTCCAGTTATTCCGTCTTTCACTGGTTTTCTTTCTTGCTCCTGCCTCCTTTTGTCTTCATCTGGTGTAAGTGTCACCTTGTCTGCGCATGTGTATGGAGTCAAATTGCCGTTTTGGTCATCAGTGTCTTGGCCAGGGAAAGATGATGGGTTTAAAACAGTGTCCACTTGGTGTTCGGCCGTCTTTTGTTGAATTACAGTTGTTTTGTCCACCTCTTTCACCTTACTCTCACTGTCTGATTTTCCTTTTGCATGTTCAGATTCATGTTCAATGCGTTGCTCTTCCAAACATTTTTGCTTCATATCATGTTGGCTTACATCAGTTGTTTTGTCCACCTCTTTCACTTTACTCTTAATGTCTGTTTTTCCATCTGCATGTTTGAGTTCGTGTTTAATGTTTTGCTCCTCCACACATTTTTGGTTTGCTCTTTCCAGATCGTTTCGGTCTTCTGCGTGTGTGTTCTCCTCAGCCGACTTTGTGTCCACACCTGAGGCTCTTCTGTCTGTGTCGGATGTTTGATCGAACTCTGGCAAACCCATTTGATCCTGAACAGTGATGTCATCCATGTCCGGTATTCTTTCCATTGCCATTTTTTGTTTTATTGCCTCCTGTCTTTGTTCTTCTGTTAATTTGTTAGTTAATCTGTCCAGTCTTTTGAAATGAAGGGTCAATCGGGCCATTTCCTTTCCACTCATCTCTTGATTTTGCTCCATGACTTTGATACGCTTTTCCATCTCAATATGATTTGTTCTGTCAGTCATTCTTATTTCATCTTCCTTAGTCTTCCAATTATCAATTGTTTTCCTTAAATGGAAGTTCTCTTTTTCCAGATTTTGCATTCTCAGTGTAAATTGCTCATTCTTAGTTTTGAGTGAGAATTTTCTTTTCAGATAAAGGGCCAATCGTGCCATCTCCTTGTCACGCTTTTCTCGGTCCCGCTCCCTACCTTTAATCAGCCTTTCTATCTCCATTATGTGTTTTGTTTTCTCACTCATTCTCTTCTTATATTCTTCAGCTTTCCAATTATCAAGCTCCTGTCGCAGACGAAGGTTCTCTTTCTCCAAATTTTGCATTCTCAGTGAAAATTTCGTTTTCAAATGAAGGGAAATCGTGCCATCTCCTTCTCATGCTTTTCTCTATTCTTCTTCATGGCTTTGATAAGCCTTTCAAACTCAACCATGTAGTTTGCTTTCTCTGTGATTCTCTTCTCGTGCTCCTCAGCCTTCCAGTGATCAAACTCTCTCCTCAGATGAAGATTCTCTGCTTTCAAATGTTGCATTTTCAATGCGAGTTCCTCATTTTCGGTTTTGAAGGTGTTTATCCGTTCCAGTTCAAGGGCCAATTGCGCCATCTCCTCATGCTTCTCTCGGTTACACTCCATGGCTTTGATAAGCCTTTCGATCTCAAATATATGACTTGCTCCCTCTGTTGTTTTTCTTTCATGTTCCTCAGCCTTCCAATGCTCAAACTCCCTCTTCAGACTTCGATTCTCGGTTTCCATATTTCGCATTTTCACCGTGCATTCCTCAGTCTGAGTTTTAAATGAGCTTGTTCTTCTCTCCAGAAGTGCAATGTACTGCATAGCCGAGATATATCTGGCCATGATTAGATTTTCATGACTGACTCTGGCCCTTTCCCTCTCCTCCATCTCTCTTTTCACGTCCTCCCTTGTGCTGGCCAGTTCCTTTGCCATCCAGATTTTCATTTCTGTGGGGCTCCACAGATCAATACTTTCTTCAGTCTTCTTCTCAGCCTCCCTGTCCTCACACAAAATGTTGTTCTTGTGAGGATCACACGCTACCTCTGGCTTGTCTGTCTCAACTCTGCTCACTCCTGTCTCATTTCCATTTTTGACTGCCTTGAGGATCTCAATGAGAGGCACATACTGTCCGCAGAAGTGGTAGACATTACCCCCTGATGTCAGCCTTAGCTGCTGGCTGTCTCCCCTCTCCATCATCCTCTCCTTAAAGGCGGCCTGGTAAACAGGCCCTGTCGGCCTGAGAGGGGACTGCTCTGCCTGGAGTGTGTCATGGAGTTTGAGTCCTGCCAGTGACAGCCCTGTCCTCAAACCTCGGCTCCACGGCGCCTCACTGCCACTGTTCGCCATCGTGTCACATTGTTATATGACACGTGGATGAACAGAAACTATAAACACAGAGAGGAGTACCACAGAGTTAGTTAGTTACTGGTTTTGGTCCATTAGATGGGTGTGAGTACACACCAATTTCTTTACAGGGCCACAGTGAGCAAAACCACAAAATGATAGCATAAATCTGCTTAAGAGATAATGTAGACATTATTATTATTATTATTCATAATAATAATAATAATAATAATAATAATAATAATAATAATAATAATAATAATAATTGTAGGTGCCATACTATTAGTACCATGACATTTATTCACATAAATTGACTTTAAAAATGTGTTTTATCTTACCTTACTCACAAAAAACTCGTTTACTCTACTTCTCCTAATCTGTGAAACATCAAAATAGTATAATGTGTGACAAATCTGCCTTATTTTTTAATATGCCATAAATAATTACAAATTAATTATTATTGTTGTTATTATTAGTAATTAACATATTAATAATATGCAATAAATAACAAAAATACATAGTTATTTAAGCAGGAAAGGGAGGTTCTTACCCGTGCTGCTTGTAATGATACTCTAAAGTGAGGGTTCTAGAACGCTCTACCACACAAAGGGC
The DNA here is from genome assembly GCA_027475355.1 of Coilia nasus. Classification (NCBI taxonomy): domain Eukaryota; kingdom Metazoa; phylum Chordata; class Actinopteri; order Clupeiformes; family Engraulidae; genus Coilia; species Coilia nasus. The sequence goes on along the minus strand of CM050201.1, from coordinate 8,123,391 downwards.
AGCACACCTGTGATGTCACAGTAGCTGACATTCTGTCATCAGGTCATCAAGTTCTGCCAAAGCCAAATGTGTGACATACTGAACAATAAGGTTTATTTTATTGTCTGGTGGTACAATATGCAAGTGGAAGGCAATCTTTTCAGAATTACACACCACATATAATATTTCTATGCTATTCTACAGGGTGGGCCTAAAATACAGGACACATTTTAAATGGTTATGTATATCTTGGATCATAAACATGATACAGAGCTCCAAATATGTTTGTTGTAAAGCTGTACCAGGGTGTCAGTGATTCTCCTGTAACAGATAGTGGAGCTGTCCAAGTCCTTCCTGACTGTGTTTCATTGGTTTGTGTCTTGTATCAGATACTGAGGCACTGAGGTGTGTGTGTGTGTGTGTGTGTGTGTGTGTGTGTGTGTGGCTGTCTCAGTCTCATCTTAGTGTGTCATCTGTGACTGTTAGTTAGTGTCTTTCTGTCTCCTGTTTTTGTGTAAGTTGACATTTTGCATACTGTTATAAGCCCCTGGTCATGTAGTCAGCCCAGCATACCACAGTTATGATAATATGTTATATCAATAGAGGTGTATCTGTGCACAAACAATCTTTAAGATAGTTAAAGATATCTGTCTTTGTACTGTCATGTAGGGTCACTCACTCTAAATCTCGTGAAGAAACAGACAGACAGACAGACAGACAGACAGACAGACAGACAGACAGACAGACAGACAGACAGACAGACAGACAGACAGACAGACAGACAGACAGACAGACACACTGATGTGACTGATGTGGTCAGTCTTCTGGGTGATGTGAAGGTGGCAGCAGAGGTTCTGGGAAGGGCAAGGAAACTCCAATCTCAGCCTTCAGTCCTGCAGGAGGGGAAGGAGTGGGAGTGCAGACAGGGCACATGAGCACATGGGCAGGGGGCGGTGAGGTTTGGGGTGGGTAGGACTTCCTGTAGCCAATGTGAGAGGAGTGTACATGCACACATGCCCGTGAGACACTATCCAATTCCCGTGGGCACCAAATGGAATCAGCCTGACAAAGACAAGGGCCAGAGAAACACACAGCCTTTGTGAAGTCTCTCTCTCTCTCTCTCTCTCCTCTCTCTGTCTTTCTCTCTCTCTCTCTCTCTCTCTCTCTCTCTCTCTCTCTCTGCCACACACACACACACTCAGCTGTGCGAAGTCATCTTAAAGTAGCTATCCTTAGCTGTGCTCTGACACATTTCTTTACAGCGTTTAGTTACACAGAGCACACTGGCACACACATACACACACAGATGACAGTGCAAACATGTGCTCCCCAAACATGATCGCACATCTAGCCCTCTCCCACACTGGATTCCAAAACTGATGCAGGTCAAAGCTAAAATTACTTTCTTCATACAACATTGCATACTGATTTACACACACACACACACACACACACACACACATCTACGCACACATGCTCGCATGCATATACACACACACACATACGTACACATGCATGCAAGCATACACGCAGACATGCACGCACGCGCACACACACACACACACACACACATGCATGCACACAGGCACACATGCAAACCTGCACACACGATACACACACACACACACACACACACACACACACACACACACACACACACACACACACACATGCTTAGGTCTGACTTATGTAACACAATTCTGAAGCTTATAAATGCTTTCAAACTGAACACGTTGTATACCAATCACCTTATTGGTTTTTTGATGCTGAAGCGAGAAATTCCTCATATAGAATAGACAAAGCCTGCATGTAGACAAAAAGGACAATGATATAGCCACAGAAATTCAATAACATGTATGCTGAAGACATTAAATTTTACTTTAGCTGCACACTCCTCTTCCCTGAGCTGCCCCTGGTAGCCGTGTGCTGGGTGGGGGTGGGGGTGGGAGCTGTGTTGAATGTTAGAGGCGGCACTGGTGCCAGTGTGCTGATTGGGGGTGGGAGCTGTGTTGAATGTGAGAGGCGGCACTGATGCCAGTGGGCTGGTGGGGGTGGGAGCTGTGTTGAATGTGAGAGGTGGCACTGCAGCCAATGTGCTGAGTGGGAGGTGGTAGCTGTGTTGAATGTGAGAGGTGGCACTGGAGGTGGTACAGAGCTCTGCCAGTGTCCTGGCTCACAGGAGGAGCCAATGTTCTTTGTGCCAGTCTCTTTCATGATGCCACGCCACATCACTCACATGTAGCCTTAACTTACTCCTTTCTCTCCGAATTTCTGTTTATTTCTCTTTTATTGACTCTGCTATCCTTCTTTCTCATTCTCCCTTCCTTTATTTCTCTTGTCCTCTCCTTTTTATCTGTGTCCTTACACACCACAGCACATCATTTGATTGACATGGCATTACAAGGTCTAATCCTTGATATTCTGTAAAGTCTTACAAAACACTGCCAGATGTGCTAAATGCACAGACATTTTCTTCAGGAAGTCATGAGAACATGGACGCAGTTTCTTAAATCTAAAGCCTTACCCTTTAGTAAGCCCTTTCCTCCGGTTGATTATACAACAAATTGACATTTCCAAATGTTTCCAAATGTCCAAATAAGCTGTGCTAGTTCAAGGAACATTGCGCATAGAGAGTTCCCTATCAAAGCTGTTTGCACCAACAGAATCTTTACCCCAAACTCATGCTGAAAAAATCTGTGTGTATGTGTGTGTGTGTGTGTGTGTGTGTGTGTGTGTGTGTGTGTGTGTGTGTGTGTGTGTGTGTGTGTCTGTGTGTCTGTGTGTCTGTCTGTGTCTGTGTGTCTGTTAGTTTATCTCTTCATAAGATTTAGAGTGACCGTACCATGAAATATTTTGAATGACCTCTTGCTGCATTAGTTTCACATGATTAACAGCATTGACATTGACATGTGGAAGAACAAAAAACATCATACGCTAAAATGATTAGCAGTAACATTAATTTTTTTTTACTCAAAACTCAAAATTTCTATGACAGTCATTATTTTCTGTGCTGTGCACTCATGCAGTGACTAGGTACAGACTCATGGTGTTTCCCACCGCCTCACACCCTGACGGTTCTGACCTTCTGATTGCCATTATTCCGTGAGTGAGTGTGAGTGGCGAAAATCCTTTCCTCAGCAGGAAGACAGTTAGACAGATGGCACATGGGTTGGCCTGGGTCGGCATGTTCCCGGCCCCTGGGCAATAGTGAGACGGTCGGTAAGGCGAAACCACTATCACTATGTGGGTCAGTCAGTGGCCCCTGGTGCCGACTTGCCACCCTTTTACAGGCCCTGGAAGTCTGCTAGTCTGGGCCTCATTGACAGCTGTCCATTTCCACTGCAAGTTTTACTGAGAGAGGCATAATGCAGTGTATGTGATGCAACTTAAGCTTGTGCAGTTACATAATGGAGAATAGGAACTGGTTTAGGTGTATAAGTCCAACTACATTCTAGTCTACAGTCTACTTTTACAAGCACTGGTAACTGGTAAATGTCATTATTTATTAGTTAGGGGTTGGCACACAGACCTTAATTATATTATATTATATAATATTGTATCTGATGTGACTTTAGCTTGCACAGTCCATAGAGAACAGGAGCTAGTTTAGGTTTATCTGTGCGTTCACACCAGAAAGCGACTAAAGCTGTAAAATCGCTGGAAGTCATTCCATTTCTATGGGCAAGAGCGACAAAAGCAACTAGAGCTACAAAAGCGATGAGCTACAAAAGTTGAGCGATTAGAGTGACTTAAAAAAGGTGAAGACAGCTGAACTTTATGCAAATTAGCTATGATACGTTTTGGCTTTAAAACACTGACAACCAACCGGAATGTAGACATCCTTTAAATGGATAAGCAAAATCGAGGGTTCAAAACTTCATGGGCGACTTGTGTGACAAAAGCGAACAGAACTATGGCAATTGATAAATGCCATTATTTATTAGCTAGGTGGTGGCACATAGACCTTAAATAAGGTCTATCTGTCCACATTGATTGTGAGAGAGATATGTGTGTATAAGACCTGTAGATTGTGATGTATGTGTGTTCAGTGGCCAAAGGAATGGCACAATCTGTAGTGGTGCAAAGTATACGTCACAAGGATCACCTTTGAAGCCTTGGCTATGTCTGAAATGGGAAGCTAGAGACTTGTTGCCTTGCTTACCTTAATCAAGCAACCTTCCTTTCGGACGGCCTGTCTAGACAGCAACACAGAACGCGTTGCCATGACACCAAGACCCGACTTCATAGTTCAATAGAATGTTGGACGTTGAAGGGCAAAACGAAGGTACTTTCAGAGGCAGCAGTTATGCATTTTTTCGATTCAGACAGCTTTGATGCCTAGCTGCCACCAAATACTCTCTTCGAAGGCAGCATTTTTTTCCATCTCAGGCACAGCCCTTGTGTTGTGTCCAACTCTATTATTCTGCTCTGGGCTGCCACAACAATAACGCCCAAACTGTACAGTCTGTCAGTTGTAGAAAATGTAATGTAATGCTGTGTGCCTAAATATAAATAGAAATGGCAGGCCCTATGGCTGTTTTCTTGAACACTACGTCACTACCAGTGTTGCTAAATGCAGTGCAATGGAAAAAAACATTCTGATCAATGAGCTCCTGTCTATGAGGAAATAGCATTGTTCAGCTGTAAACTTATCTGCACGCAACATTTAAGATCAATTGGCTGTCACAGTAAAGCTATTGCAATATTACGCCCCATTAATTAACCGGTATATGCTAGAACAGGTTTAGGCCTCCACTGGTGCAGATCAAGGCTAGATCTTTACTAAGTTTGCTTCAGAGTAAAGTGTCTTCTGAGGGGGTTCACAGCCTGCATCATAGCAAATTATGAAATGTGTTTTGAGAAGTGGAAATTTAAGTCAGTTATGGATAAAAGAGTGCAGCAGGTAAGAGGATTTTTTTCTCAGGTTTATTCTCCTTGTAAGCAGGGTAGAAAAGGGCAAATGCTATCAGAAATTAAAAAAATTATCTACCACTATTTCTTCCATACAGTCACTAATATACTAAAACACACAAACACACACATGCGCACACGCATGCACGCACACACATAAATACACAAAATGTTCATGACACCTAAACATAAATCTTTGGCTAGGTAGGCTAGGTAGATGTTGCAGATAGTGAGATCATCAGTGGGTAAAGAGGTTGACCCTATACACAGTGGGGCTTCTACTCTCCAAAGCCTAGGTTTCATACCTCTGAATTAGGGCACTTTCAGACTTATAGTTCGATTGCTTTGGTCCGCACTAGTCAGAAATATGTTACAATGTAGCAAACAGACATGGGCACAGTTTGCTTTTACATATGCATAGTTCTAAACTAACCAAAATAGACTGTGAAGGTCATCGCCACCGCAACCGGACTAAAATGCCCCACTTTCGATAATAATAATGCACTAAACTCTACTGTTCCGTCCAATTTGGTTTGGTTGCTTTCACACCAGAGGAACCGTACCAAAGTAGGGCAGATAAAGCGGTCCGAGACCACCTCTTTTTATCGGTCTCGGACCGGTTGATTTGGTGCGCACCAAAGTACCGAGATTGCATTCACACCAGCGAAAACGAACCGAACTAACAACTTTTGGTTTGAATGGGATGTTTGGTGCGCACCAAATGCTTTCAGTGAGAAAGCACCTTTAGTGTCAGACTGGACAGGAGCCAGGGCCTCAAGATTGAGGGAAGTGGTAGCCCGATGCATCAGTCGATTTCACCTCTAAAACACCTGCATTGGCATTCGTTCACTCCACGGTGGGCAGATACTTTCCGCTTCAACCAATCGGTACCGCTTGGTAAATTAAGCTTTTACAGAAACCTGGAGGAAGTAGGCCAAGGTTGGGTTTTACCCAGCAATATATGTCCCAACAATAGACAATGACATACCTTGTATCAGTGT
>CM050201.1:8105000-8107500 GCA_027475355.1 Coilia nasus | reverse complement strand
CATGGTGGATTGACTCCTGGCTTAGACACATTGAGCTGGAGGTGGTGTTCCTTCATCCATGCGGAGAGTGCGGAGAGACAGGCGGAGAGACAGGCAGAGATGCGTGCAGAGACCGTGGTGTCATCTGGCAGAGATGCGTGCAGAGACCGTGGTGTCATCTGGTCGAAACGACAGATACAGCTGTGTATCATCAGCATAGCAGTGATAGGAGAAGCCGTGTGAGCGGATGACGCGGCCCAGTGAGGTGGTGTAGATGGCGTTTCATGTTGAGTGTCAGGTGTAATTCCTTTAGATCTTATGTAAAATCTGACCTTCCCCATACTGTGGAACAGAGACATTCCTTCTTGCCAGGGTGGAATGTGGTTTTTATTCTTACGTTGTTCCAGTTATCACTTTGCATCTGGTCTATTACTCAGGTACAGTATATGTCTGTCACCATGCCAAGGTATGTCTATGTGTGTCTAGTTTCTGACCTTCAATCTTCTTCATGCCTCATCAATAGCTCTATGAAAACAGATGCCAAGTATATAGACCATAGAGTATGCCTCCCTCATGCCCATCATACAGCTGATTCAACAAACATAAAAAATGTTCCTGAATGTGAGTGAAGTGATGCCATCAGTTCTTGAGAAAGCCTATTGTGAGCTCTATATCTACAGTCCATCTCTACATCTGTGTATTATGTAAAACTGGAGGGTTTTATTATCTTCTCATATGCCTTTGAAGTGAAGAAAGGTATATCCAGTGGTAGGACATGGCATGACAGCTTCTCAGAGAGCCAAAATGAATTTTCACCTGCAGGTTGCAAAGCTTAAGCTATATGCTAATTTGTAATTTTAGAGGGCTAACCTTACAGCCTTACTGTCGGCTTACCTTGAATCTGTAAAAAAGTGATGAACAAGTAATTCACTGTCACATATGGACATTTATGATGAAAAGACCCCAACCTCTTGTGTCCTGTCATTTTTGCCATTGCTGTTTTCTTGGGTCAAAGTTTCAGCTAATTCAGCTAATCATCAGCTAATTAGCTAAAATATGGTGGCAGTTAACAAGCTAGTAGTCTTGCAGGCTGGCAGCCATTGTAGTAGTGAGAGCCCTGGTTGTTGCAGTATTGCCAGTACTGCTGATAATTCTACGACGCGGTGCGCTGCAGTGTTTTTTAAGCAACAAACAGAATCTGATTTGATTATTTGTGCTTTTTGATTGTACCAAGTAAGATATAAAACTTTTGATGTCAGACCGAAAACTAGGCTAGTACTGCCGCAGCAATACTGACAGTACTGATGGTGGCAGCCCTGCTTTGTTATTTATTGCTGATGGTGTGATGTTTTTTCTTTTAATCAGTAGTTCCTTATTGAAAATGCTTTAGCTTTACAAAATAGTTTTCACAGTTTTAACTTGAACTGCAATAAATTAAAGAAAAAAGTCAGAAGAAACAAAGTGTGAGGTGGAGAGAGAGAAATACAGTAGAGAGATGAGAGAGAGGGAAGAAACATCTGAAACAGTGATACCCCAGAAGTGAGACGCGTTATGCAGGAATACGCCTCCGTAGCAGTGTGCACTTTTCCCCTTGTAAATAATGCAGTGTACCCAGCTACCACAACAACACATGAACCGTTTCAACCCACTGGTGCTCATCCTGTCTCCCTTTCCCCTCGCGTCTAATCTGTCACCACCATTCTTTCTCTTCCCATCTTTCTCTCTCTTTCTTTCTCTTCCCGTCTTTGTCTGTGTCTCAACTTCCCGTGACCATAATACTGTCCCTTATTCCATTCTCTGTGTCTCCTTTTTCTCTCTCCCTCTATCTCTTTCTCTCTGTCCTTCTCAGTCCCCCCCCCCCCCCCCCCCCATCTCTCTTTCTTTTTTATTCATTCTCTCTCTCTCTGATAATTCTCCTGTGGTAAACCTGTAATGTTTACTCTCTCTCTCTCTCTCTCTCTCTGTCTCTCTGTCTCTCTCTCTCTCTCTCTCTGTCTTGCTGCAGGTATCATTGTGGCACTATGTCATAGATTATTAAAGTTGCATGTGACTGTACATGTAGTTCCCCAATGACTCCCACAGATAACGTTACAGAGTTTATCACCGTGACTTAGTGGGAGCCATGCGGAGTCCCTCACCCAGGGGATAGTCCTGTGCCTTTGTTGTCTTGCTTGACACAAAACAAAGTATGATGTAGGCCTCTGGATTAATAAATGATTTATGTGAAACAACCTAAAGGCATAGTAAGTAGACAGCATTGCAGTGCATGATGGCAACTTTATTACAACTATTACAGAGTGTACTAAAACACACTCTTACCTCACTAACACCTCACTAACAACATGCACATAACAAATGACATGACACAGTGACTTCAGTGAGTCACTGGCAGAGACAGATCCGCTGTTTGGGCCAGTAGCCTAGTCTGTGTACCTTCTCCGGTATCTCCTGCCGTCTGGACAGACTCTAACCAGATCAAGTCGGTTCTGACCAGTTTCTGTGGAGTCCATTTGAAGGTTGT
>CM050201.1:8007500-8102500 GCA_027475355.1 Coilia nasus | reverse complement strand
AGACAGTTCCTGTGTTCACCGCATGGATCAGTCTCAGATGTTTAACCACTTACGGTATGTGTAGACATTTAGTGATGGAGCAATGTTAAAACCACAAGAGCATTATGGTAAACGATGCTGAAGAAGCCTAACGCACCACAGGGCTATTGGGACAGAGAGGAGGACAAGAGGATGAATGGAGATCCAGTTTCCCAAAAGGACACTGTGTTCCCTTTTAGACCAATTTCACTCATGTCACCACTCATGGGAGTTGTAAAAGCATTGCCTCCTCTATGTGCTTTATCCTGTTAATCTGAATTTTCCAAACCCAGTGTAGACAAGCTTGTAACATCACATTGTGTGCCAATATATTCTTTGATTCTTTGTCAAAAATGGTGTTATGGGTGTATTGGCACATCGTTGTGTTGTGTTGTGTTGTGTTGTGTTGTGTTGTGTTGTGTTGTGTTGTGTTGTGTTGTGTTGTGTTAAACCTAGCCACAAGCAAGGAAGGAAGGTTAGTGCTTCATAATGAAGACAAATGTTGGTTCCTCACTGAGTCCAAATGATCAGTCATCATTCCAGAGGCATGTCATCATTCCAGAGGCATGTCATCATTACGCCATGTCATTCAACTCTGGTAAATCACTGGACAGAGCCTTTTGTTCAATTTCAAGGTACCAAAGTCTTAATTCACAGCCTCTATTACCCCCCTACTTGGTTGACTCTGTGTTCCCTCTGTCCAAAGACTGTAGTATCACCATGACGTTTATAGAGCATACAGCAATAATGAGATACAATGCAGTTTACTGTTGGTAGTGTGCAATTTGAGACACACTGTATCATGCAACTTTGGGCATGGAGAGCAGGTGTGCCAGGCAGGAAGTGTGAGAGGCCCAAGTCCCTAGTGTGCTTGCCAGGTCTTAAGGTGTCTGGAAAATCAAATAGGCACATTCTGTAGGTCTGTACACACTAGCCCATGTTACGGCAACCTTGTGTTACCCTACACAGCCCACCACTAACCCCACACTGTAGCCAGGAGGTGGGGGTGGGGGTGTGGGTGGGGGTGGGGTATGTTGACTGGGCCGTGTGCCGCATTATATAACTGACCTCTCCCATAGCAAGCAGCCATTATGCCCTCGGGTCATTATGACACCATTGCTGTGGGCGTGTCATGGTGGTGTTGGTGGCCACAGTGGCATCGAAGGATGACATAGCTGGGATTATATTAGATCATCAGCACTCCCTTCCCCTTCCCCCACCCAGCACTCTCTGTTGACTACGTAAGCCACAAGGCAATCTGATTTATTTTATGGACCTGAGATGACATACTCCGAAAGACATAGGGGTTTGTAAGGCAGTAGCATGATGTAATTTTTAATGCATTAGAGGTTAGGGGTTTGGCATAGGGGGGGTTGCATAGGGGTTTGAGGGGGGGGGGGGGTTGCATAGGGGTTTGGCATGCAGTAGCATGATGTAATTTTTAGGCTTCTGAGAAGCCTCTGACATGAGGCTTCTGACAGGAGTGTCTGTTTGTCTGTTTGTTTGTTTGTTAGCAAAATAACTCAAAAAGTCACAAACGTATCGTTCTGAGATTTTCACAATATATGGTTCATAATATATGGTATTGTCACTGCTTTGAGGTGATTTTTTTTTGGTAAAAATCGATTCATTGGTTACCTCACAAAAAAAAATCTGAACATTCACATGGAAAATTCCATTGACAAATGGGGGAGTGGAGGGGGGTGGTTGAACTGCTTGGTGGAGGTCTGAGCTGTGCTTTTCTAGTTTGTAATGCATTAATATATACATGAATTGAGCCTGCAACGTGTCTGGACTTACCCGACTTTTGAGAAGCCTCTGACATGACACATGAGGCTGGCTGGTGGAGTTGGGAGTCGGGCTCTATTTATACTTCCCCATGCTACTCTTGCCCTTTGCCCTGACCACCAGACCTACCATGCTGGCCAGTCGGCAGGACAAACGGATGACTCAAAGCTCAGTGCCTTCATTTACAGTACGACTAGCTGTAAAGCATCTCAAGATTTCAAAAGAGAGATTTTTAATATAATATGACTATGTCTACACTGGCAGGGGAAGGTCGGTGGGGGTGCCAACTGCCAGAGTCAGTGGTCTGGGATTTCAAAATCTCAGAGGGTTGCAGGCAATTACTACAAAATGGTTGGTGCAGAGATGCTGGAAAACTAAGCAAAAAAGTCCCCCTGTACCCTTGAGCCCTGATACAAATGGAGGCTGACTCAACATAGATTGAGTCACCATGGGGAGTTTTTTTCTGTGTCCTTTTCTGTTTTAATGCGCCTGATAACCTTCTGACATTAAAACTTTAAATGACCAATTTTGCCATAATGCTTAAGTTATATGTATGTGAATTAAATTATATGACTGATTTTACCTTAATTGACCTGGGATAGTTAATGCCTATTTCTCATCCTCTAGATCACCCCTCCCCTTCTCTGTGAGCACAGACATAGATGAATCAGAAGCCCTTTGCTGTGTCGTAAATGGAAGTATATAAAGCTTGCACAGTAAGTAGATCATAAGGGCTGTTTAAGGTGAATCTGTCAGCTGACCAAGTGACCAGGAGTCAGGTCAACAGCCCCTGGCTGTGCTGGGAGTAAGCCGTGGAGTTGTGGTGGAGGTTTAGCTCCCACCGACACACACACACACAAACACACACAACACACACACACACACACACAGACATACACACACTGCTGAGGCCATTAATCGGGGCAAGATGAGCTTAGGTAGGTTTCTGGGTCTGGGCTTCCGTGCATGTTCTACAAGGATTTGTGTATGACATAAAGTTTATTTGTGTATGTGTGTGTGTGCGTGTGTGTGTGTGGACATGCTGTGCATGTGTGTGAGAGAGAGGAAGAGAGAGAGAGAGAGAGAAAGAAAGAGAGAGAGAGAGAGAGAGAGAGAGAGAGAGAGAGAGAGAGAGAGAGAGAGAGAGAGAGAGAAGTATCATTCTTCTTTTCTGCATGTGTGTGAGAAAGAACGAAAGAAAGAGAAAGAATGAAAGAGAGAGGGAGAGCGAGAATCAAAGACAATAGGAGAGAGAGGGCTGTGTGAGAGAAGAATTCCAAGCAGGCTTTCCTAGGGCCCAGGCACATGATGCAGGTATCATGTGGAAGTCTGCACGGAAACACTGCATGTGATATTCTGCATGATTTCACATGCTTTTCACGTCTCATTACCCTCAATGCAATGGCTTGCACGACATACATACATAACTTACATAGCTACATACATTTTATGTACGCACTTCAACACTCATCCAGCAAATGAGCTCTCTCCAAACTTTGGACATGCACACTGTTCTGCGGTCAGCCAAGAGTGTACAATTAAGAAATAAGAACTGCCAGAGGGTGCTAGTGCCAGAACTTGTTTGGTCATCATAGCACCATTGCATAACAATGCACCTACAACATGCAAAGTATATAGCAGTGGCAGTAGCCCTCTGGTAGCACGCTAACTTGGCCTTGGAGAGCTATAACCAGGTCCTTAAGTCCCTAATGCAGCAGAATTATGACCCTAAGATGTATTAATAGATATGTATGCTGCACAAGAGCAATACCCTGAAACTATTGAGTCATTGAAGGTGAGAGATAAGTGACACAGACTAGCTTTGACCAACTTTAATTTTTCTTCCAGTATGAATCCTCCATTATTGTCTAATTTCACCTGAAATAGTAGATGCACACATGCAGGGAATGTATATTCACATGCTAGGACACATAAAAGTCTTACATTTTCGATTTAAATATTTTACTTGAAAATCTTAAAGGCACTAAAACCCTGATTCTTTTATCACTGACTTTTCTTCATACACTTTCCTGTTTTTTGTATTTAATGTGCTTTCTGAACAAGCCACGCTGTTTTTGATTGGTTGGATACAGACACATGGATACATGCGTTTAAAACATTACTGTTGGTTTCTAAATCAGTGTTCAGTGTACATATTTGTGATACCCACAGTATCTAATGTGACCTTTACCTAGCCGTATGCATATGTACAACTTTGTACAACATGTGTACGCACACACACATGTGTATTGTAACACAAAACATTATGTCAGTGGAAATGACATTAACAACCCATAAGATTGTCCACCTTTTTCTCTATAGGTAGGTTTTTGCTCTATTAGCTGATTCACTGCACCTGAGAACAGAATAGGAACAAAAGAGGTCACTGAAATGCCCAGTCACTGGGAACAGGCCTCAGCCAATGGGTGATCGGCTCCCGTGAGGGCTTGAGAAGAAGTCAGCCAACAGGCAGGGCACAGTGTCCATTGGGAGGCATATGTGCCATAAGCTGAATGGCTCAGAGGCCTCGATTTAAACAGCACACACTAATCTGTCTTAAGATGGCCACTGTCCAGATCTATCTATAGTCTGTCCTAGACAGAGAACATGCAACCTCATCGCTGGCCGTGATCCACCTGAGAACTTCTGCCGCTGTTGCTCTGGCACCTTCATTCCTACGCTAGTGACTGATTCAAGCGATTAGGCCTTTGCCACCTTGGCGTAATGGGCTTCGTGACATGACCTTCAAATCGATTTTGAAATATGGAGGAAAAATAAACACACCTGTGTTTTGGACTAGCCAGTCATGGGCAATCTGTGTGTAGTTCTGGAAGAGGTAGAGAATAGATTCCAGCTTCAGAAAGTAAAAACCCTGGCACATATTTGAGTCGTCCATTGTCTGAAGCAGCTGTTCCTAATGAACAAGCATTAAAAAGGCAGTCATGATCTTTGGGCTAGCAGTTAAGGAGCCAAAGGATCACAGGTTTAATTGCCCACACCTCTGGATTGACACCTCTGGTTCTGTTGTCTATGGCCATAGTAGTGAAGTTCCATAGTAGTGCAATTGCAGGAAAAGAAATATGATACCACCACCATTGACTCATTTCATTCAGTGTGTTTTGGACATAGGCGACGTGAATGATTACCATTGAAAACAGAAACAAAAGGCATTGATTTCAGTCACTCCCTGTTGCCAGCAAAATATACCAGGCCGCGCCCTTCTCATCTTCTCATTTTCCTGAAGACTTATTTGAAACACTGTCTGTCAGTGCCAGAGTTTAAAACCGGAACCAAGAGAAGCCAGGAAACCAACTTAAACTGAGTATGTGAGAGAAGGAAGACAATGCTTGTCAACAGTCTTTTTTAGGAACCATGACTTGCAAAAATCTCAAAACAGCACATTCCACAGCCTTTTATGAACTGTTGACAAAAGATTGTGTTGTTAAGGGAGTTGCTTCCTTTTCCTGTAAGATGTGTAAGCTGCTGGACATTTCCCAGTTGTGAAATAATAGAAAAGGTGTTTGTTCACTCACATTTCATTGTTAGCAGTGAAGATAAAGCATGCTTTTGCGTACACTGCGGTTTATCTCAAAAAGTTGTTATCATGTTTTGAATGGCAACTATCACCCTGTGGTGTCTGGGTTCTTTCATGGTTGTTGGTATGAGTTTTTAAAAGTCAAAAGAGTGACTGTGCATGCAACACCTCCTCCTCTCCCAAAGGTGTATAGAAGACTACTAAAACACATTGTTGGAGATTTTAGTACATTTAGTTAGAGTGATGGTACATTTTTCTGAAGGACAGCACAGGAAATGTATGAATGAAGGAGCAAATAATAGTGACAAAGATATCATGTCTGTGATTAAATAAGCCTGCCAATTGCCTATTGTTTTAAATATGTCTACATGTTGAAGCTCCTTTTTAGACACTTTCAGATACATGCAGCAACAACTGAAAGCCTTATGTCCACAGCAAGTGTGCTTTCCGGGTGTCAAACCCCTTATCTAAGATTTAGGGGTTGTTACTACACTGGCACTTTAGCCAAAGGAGTTCAGCTGAGCAATAGGACCACAAAGACCATTAACCTTCACCAAACCCGACAGTAGATGACAGGGTGAATAAACTGAGAAGAAGAAATGAACAACACGTGAAGAAAGCTCTAGAAGAACTAAAGGACAATGTGACCACTTCTGAAAAACGGATGGTCACAGAGAGCTGGGAAACCACTGCCACATTTAAGTCCAAGGGCCTCCCATCCATCATATGGCTGTCACCTATCTGAGAGAGAGAGAGAGAGAGAGAGAGAGAGAGAGAGAGAGAGAGAGAGAGAGAGTGTGTAAACATGACTCTGTGACAGATTTACGCCATGAGAAATATCAGAGAGAGAGAGAGAATGAATAAGAAAGCCCTCACTGCACTGCACTGCAGGAGGAGTCTCCATATGCATGAAGTGACCTTTACTGGAGAAGTGAGTGACAGCCTCCTGCTCCTGGTTACCGTAGATACGGGTCTATAGAGATTATTTCAATGGCTGTTGCTGCCTCTGAATTATTCTCTGAGAACATGATCCCAATATAGTAAAGCACCAAAATATGAGGCACATTAATAACACTTTATTTGGATAGTTCACCCACAGAGACTTCGCTGATGCTTTGTTGAAATTGATTTTCATTTTGTTTATATTTACTGACTTATCACCTTAATCAAACCCAAGCCCTACCCCTAACCTTAACACGTGTTTTAGCAGACTGTTTGTTAATAATCTCAGCATCTGTAGATAGTCTATAAAAACATATATTAGACTATCCAAATAAAGTGTGACACAATGAAGTGACACATTTATTTCTCATTCATATTAGTTCTAGTCAGAATCACTGTTTAGAATTCTGACTCAATTCTAAACAGTGATTCTGACTAGAACTAATATAAATGAGAAATAAATGTGTCACTTCATTGTGTCACACTTTATTTGGATAGTCTAATATATGAACAACTGAGTGCTAAGAGTGATGAATGCTAAATATGGCTACAGAAACCACTAGCAGATACGATACTCAAGATTGTCAGTAAAGACAACTGAAAGCATTCAGGAAACGTTCAGTGTTGTTTGCACACACAGGTAGCGGTCATACACCCTGCCATTAGCTGAATGGGGTTAAACCAGTTTCTCACTGATGGAGTGAGATGAAAAGGACCAGTCAGAGGAGTCTATCAGATGCCTTTCACATATCATCACTCTTAGAGGAAGAAGACATTACTTTTAATGCTCACCATAACAATAGAGGAAGAGAAAATAAGAAAGTTCACTCCAGTGAATGGAATTGCCAAGAGGGTGCATTTCAAATGCAATGGGTGTCCATCTGGCCACTGTGTTTGTGTGTGTGTGTGTGTGTGTGTGTGTGTGTGTGTGTGTGTGTGTGTGTGTGTGTGTGTGTGTGTGTGTGTGTGTGTGTGTGTCTGTCTGTCTGTCTGTCTGTGTGTGTGTGTGTGTGTGTGTGTGTGTGTGTGTGTGTGTGTGTGTGTGTGTGTGTGTGTGTGTGTGCACGAGTGTGCATGCCCGCCGTGTGGACTGCAATCTCATGAAGAGTCAGCAGTAATTCAAAGCAGAACTGTGTACAATTACATCAGTTCCAGCTCGTGGTTATTCTCAGCCAGTATTCTCAGTCAAACTGCACTAATGGCCTTAGCTAGCATTGTTTAATAGCATGGATTTAATAGACTGCAGAAGTAATTACTTTTTTTCCCAGGGAGTCATTATCCCATACATATTAATTTATTTCTTTATTTGAAATTGGATTCACCTCCTGCCTGCATAGAAGAGCAGATTGCAAATGGCTATGGACTCAATTACTGCGAGGCTGTTCAGATAAAACAACCTCACAGCCTTGTGTCTTTCCTTTCAGCTGTAGCTGCAGTGAGCACTGGCTTGGCCTTCACACCGTGAATGGGGAATCGATACTGCCTATGTTCTCCTTGGCTCTCTCTGTGTTCAAAATGGAGGGTTTAGAACAGAGCAGTTAGTGTTGCACCATCTATCACAAACTCATGAGCCACCGTTTCACACAAAAGTCAGCTTTTACACATGATACACACTGGTCCGTAGCCAGGGTTTTAAAACTACTGAGGTCTGTGATGCCTGCGGGAAGTATGTGTCAAACATTTTTCAACATATTTACATGAGTGGGGGTGAATTACACGTCACACAATTAATAACCAATTTAAATTCTCTTCTTTTTTTAATAACCCCATAATAATCTTGGATTCAGCCAGTGTTGTCTGACACTGTGTAGGCTGGCATTGTAAAACACTGGTTATGCAAATCGAGGCCAATAGCCTAGTTGGGAAAAAAAAACTCCACCTTTACTGCAAGGCCAGAGCTGTGTCAAGATCATTTCAAGATCATTTGTCAGCCTTCTATCTTTACGCAACAGCAAAAACAAATAGAAATCACTTCTTACAAACATTGCTTTGGCTTACCGAACGATTTATTGAAGTTAACAAACAAGGCACATCTGTACTGCCTTGACAACCTGAAAGCTACATTTTAACAGCTTTATGGAAGTGCACTCATGGTTACCATGCACATGCTCACAGTGTCAAACTGCATTCTTTTGTGAGTTGCGCACTCTTATATTTCATTGTTTGTTTGTCGAGACTATTTACAGCTCAGTAAATAGACAAAAGTTGCTCTCTCCGTGTCTGACTGTTGTCTGTCACTTCTCAGTTAGTGCATGAAAAAAATATAGAAAAACATGACAAATAAACATAAATCCAGAGCAGTAGCACACTGACAACTTGGACATTTTCCTCAGCTATCTGCAGTAAGCTCAGGGGTGGCCTTTAGTCTGTGAATGGGAAATCCATACTCTTATCATCGTCATGGCTTTCTGTGTTAGCATGGATACACTAGTCTGCCACAGGACTGTTATTGTAAGTCTACCTCTCACAAACCCTGGCTACTCTTTCACACTCTCCCAGAAGAAAATATTACTTCTTACAATAGCCTTTAGTAGTAATAGTCTATCTTTGTCTCTCAGAAATTAATAAGATGTTATTGACTTCTGATGTGTTTTTTTTTTTTCATTTAAAAAAACCCTAGGACAAAAATAACTGTATAAGAATATTTTAAGATCTTAACTTGAACTTATATCATCTTCAATGGACAGGTCTCTTGGGAGATTCATTTTAAGAAGTATGACACAAAGGCAAGATCTTAATGAATTCTAACCCACCCACAGAGGATGTGAAAGAAAAAGAAAAAACATGTAATATAAGATCTTGTTTGTTTCTGAAAGGCAAAGTCAAGACAATTCTAATAAGTTTTTTTCCTCTGGTCTTTCACATATTAGCTAAACTGTGTCTCACAAAGCTAGCTACACTGACTCTGACACTCAAAGCAAGTAAGTTTAACACTTTTCTACACTTTAAAACTCAGAATGAGAACTGTAACCTTATTCAAATGAGCTGTGTGCTGCTCATCTGCATTACCGTAACTATGCGTTTACGTAATGTGTGCCCTTTGAATGACTAACATGCTTCATAGCAACACCAAGTATTTTTTTCAACCTTAAAATAATGTTTCCAAAATTGTTTCAGTGGTTCATCAACTTGTAACTGTGTGAACACTCACTTCTGAATTCGCTTTGCTGAACAGAACTAGACAAAAGACAAAAACTACTCAGTGTTGCTTTAAAGACCAGACCTGCATCAGTTGGTCTGCACAAATGCGAACTCCATGATGGGTAACTGAAGAGCTCAGTGTTGTCATGTATCTGACAATTACTCATAAAGTAAATATTTACTGCCACCGTAAAAAGCATTCAACCTAAATTAAATATTTACATTGGAAACTGAGGGGAAATGCAAAAGAGAGTAGGTGGTGTGACCTGTACATCCTACTGAAACGTGTCCTGCAATTCAAAACCCATGTGGCAGGACACGTCAGTCTCAGCTGAGACGTTTGTTGCCTGTTTCATGGACCTACGCACTAAAGAGACACCAGTCAGAACAGTGTGTTCCCATCACTGTTTTCATTCATACATCCATTTCTCTCTCTTTCTCTCCCTCACTCACTCTTTCTCTCTCTCTCTCTGTCTGGGGATTACTCTTCAGAAATAGTAAATGAGGGTCGAGGAAATTAAAGCGTGAGTGTCGAACCCACAGAAGAATGACAACCTTCCCCCCTGTGATTTTGGTATCCCGGTGACCGGGTCCTCGGAGGGTGGGTGGGGGTTGGGAGGGGTGGCTGTACTGCACTCGGGAGAACACCTGTAACCCGACACCTGGCTTTGTTTTGCGGCTGACAGAATGAGACGAAAACAGGTGAGGGAGCAGGAGGGGATGTGTAGTGTGTGGTGTAGGGGGGAGGTGGGAAGGTGGGGTGGGGTGGGGCGGAGTCAAGGGGGATCAGGTGCGTCACAATTCTGGGTATCTTCTATCACCTAGGCTATCG
Organism: Coilia nasus; assembly: GCA_027475355.1. Taxonomy (NCBI): domain Eukaryota; kingdom Metazoa; phylum Chordata; class Actinopteri; order Clupeiformes; family Engraulidae; genus Coilia; species Coilia nasus. The sequence continues at coordinate 8,092,244 of CM050201.1, read as the reverse complement.
TTTTGCACTAAAGAGAGAGGGAGACAGGGCAAGAGAGGGAGAGAAAGACTGTGTGTGTGTGAGAGATAGAAAGAGCGAGAAAGAAAGAGAGAGAGAGAGAGAGAGAGAGAGAGAGAGAGAGAGAGAGAAAGGGGGGAAAGCAATAAAGCCCCAGAGAGAGAGAGGCCGAGAGAGAGAGAGAGAGACAGAGAGAGAGAGAGAGAGAGAGAGAGAGAGAGAGAGAGAGACAAAGCTGATAGAGGAAATGACTTGCCAGTCGTTCGAATTACAGGGGATGCTACCGCACGGACAGAGGATTTAGATGTGAAGGCACAGGCAACAACATGGCCCACTGCTAAAAGACATCAAGACGAGCAGTATCAGACTACTTTCTTTGCAGACATAAGAGACTCTTTCAACCACACACAAGTGGACATGAAGAAGATGAAGTCTGGCAAGAAGTCTTTCATAGGTGAGAACAAAATACTATTGACTGGGTTTGAAAGTATGGTGACTGGGGCTGACAGAAAAATTATTATCAGATGCCTGCCACAATGTGTTAAGTCAAGTCTGATTTTACGGATGTTTTATTTTATTTGTTTATTTATTTTGGTTACATTGTACTTCTGCTTTGCCAAACCTTTCTGCATGACTCCCAGCCATACTTCCTCAACCTTTCTTAAAATATCTCTATCCTCCGTTCTCTCTGTTTGTCATTTGCTAAGATGCTTTCCTGCCCTTGACTTCCCCCTGACTCCCTCTGTCTTGTTTCAGTATCATTCTTGTGACTCAGGACTTACCCGCTATCATCTGCATCAGACATAATTAGCTAGGACATCCAGTTTCTCAACTATCCATCACCATAAATGTAATGTAGCAGAGGCTGCGTTATCCAGCACGCGATGCTTTGATCTTTTTCTGCTCTATCTTTCTCCTGGCTGGACATTGGGCCCCCCCCTCTCTTCATAACACACATACAGACACACTAACTCACACACACACACACATACACACACACACACGCACACACACACACAAACACACACACACACGCACACACACACACACACACACACACACACACACACACACACACACACACACACACACACACACACACACACACACACACACACACCAGGACATAAACAGCCTAACCAGATAAGCAGGTGATACAACTTAACTTAATATCAATTCTTCAATACAAATGGTTATTAGCATTTGTTGTGACAGTAGCTGAAGAGATAATTTCTCGTCACTAAGTGACAGCAGTAACACTGTCATATGGGGAGGAGTGAAACTGAGAGGAGCCAGCAGAAGTTCAGCTGTACTAGCGTGTTATGCATGATGAAGCAATGATTTCTCTTCTGCTTGAGTTCCCCTAATAAGCTCTATGAAGCATACTGAATCCCCTTATGATCTGGTGCAGAACCTAAATTGTTAACACCCAATTTAAACAGGCACCTGCTGTTCAGAGAGGGTGGGTCTTTTTGCTAAAATGCCAGGAATTTCAACAGCAATGCTTATAATGTATATTACTATCTTTTGCTATAAGTGAATCTATTTCCAAATAATTGTAGATACTTTACATAGCTGTATCACTACACAAATGCAGTGTGTGAACAGTGTATGTGAATGCAGTGTATGTGAATATCTTACAGAGTTTATTCTGTGCATTTCGAGTTCAGCTTAGAGCATTTTTTCTTATATGAGGTTATGTAATGTTACGGCCTTATGGTTACAGAGTGCAGAATGCGCCAAAATGGCTTCAGAACAGTATATGTAGCCATTACTGATGGTTTCGGGAATATATGAAGTGCTTACTCGGCAAGCTCCATTTTCTCTCAGTAATTTGTTATGTCTGGGGTGTGGATTTTGTCTGCATCATTAAGTATTATCTATGGGAAAGCTAAGATAAAGTGCGAGTGTTGCTGTCTTACTGCTGAGTGTCCACACATTCAGGCCCGATGTCTTCCAGGTGCAACCACCAAAAACCCTGTGAAGAGGCGATAGCAACCCATGCAGGTGTATAGGAGGAGATTAGGGATGGGAGGGAGGGAGGGAGGGATGATGAAAGAGCAAATGCAGAGAGAGAGAGAGAGAGAGAGAGAGAGAGAGGAAGGGAGGGAGAACAATGGAGAGACTTATACAGGAAGAACTTGATAGTATAGAGAGAACAAGAGTAATTGTAAAGGATAGGATGAAGGAGTGGTAAGCCTGATGCAGAAATAAAGAAAGAAAAAAGAAAGAAAGAGACAGAAAGAAAGAATAAAAACAAATATTATAGTAAAAGAGAGAGAGAGAGACAGAGAGACAGAGAGACAGAGAGAAATAGTGAGGTTTATTCAAGTGGCTCTGATCCTCGCAGAAAAGAAAACATGTCTGTTATGAAAACCCATTGTGTCCAGTGTAGATGTGTGGGCATCATAAGCTGAGAATGCAAAGCAACCAATCTGCTCGTAGTGGCAAGCATTGGGGTGTCCCTCTGTGCTGCCAAAGGGCTTCTCACACGCACAGAATCAGAATGGGGGGGCAGCGTGACTCACTGTAACACCCCCCACCCACCAACCCATCTGCCCACCCAAAGCAAACTGGAATCTGACCTAGTGGCACATTGCCTGTATGTAAACCCAACCACAGCTTCCCTATCTGTTCGACCAATATAGCCGTCAGTCTCCATGGCAACACACCATAGTAACAAGAGCTAAGGAACGGAGCTGATGATAGATGCGCCCCGTCTCTGCCTCTGAGGGAAGCTCTATTAAAACGAAAGTCTTGTGTAGTCGGTGCCACCTGTCCTGTTTGGCATCTATTGGGCGAAGACTATGGCAAGCTTGCTTTTTCACTACTTGTGCTAAAAATAGCCGTTAGCACTGTTACAGTATGTGTACATGCTGGCTGCCAGTGGGGACAAGCAGACTAAGAGCTGAGTGAGGTTGATGTGGTGTGCTGAGGTAGCGTAAATGGCGTAAAAGAGCATAGCCTTGCCTAATAAAAGCCGTCTTTATAACTAAACTAAAAAAAAAGCAAGTCCTTAGCACTTTAGACTTGTGCTGTGTAGATAAAGAAGTGCTGTTTAAGGAATAAGCATGTCAACTCATATGCTCTGACATTTCCTGGTGATTGGTGTTGACAAAGACAAGGCGTTGTAATAGCAACAGCAGTGGTGGGTAGATGTCGCACCAGCTCTGAATCAATTGTCACACTTCTGATGACATGTAAAAACCACACTCTCATGGCACACCCACTCATCACACACACACACACACACACACACACACACACACACACACACACACACACACACACACACACACACACACACACACACACACACATGTATACACACACACACATGTATACACACACACACACAGATGCACACACACACAGACACACACACATACACACACACCACATCACATGAGCAGCATGCAAATTCAAAGTGAAACAAAATAGGAACGCCCTGTGGAAAGTCCCGTGGTCTTTTTGAGAATCTTCCCTCTCGAATGTCTCTCTGAAGCGAGAGCTTAGTAAATGTTTGTAAATACTAAAGAGTCCCCAAAACTCCCAGTTCAAATGCGGTAGAGAAACATTTAGGGGTCAGGAAGCCATTTTGAAAATGTACTGAGTAAAATCTGATTTTATAGATGTTTTAATATTATTTTTATTTTATGTTTTTTGTTAAGTTGGATTTCTGCTTTATCAAACTCTTCTGCATGACTCTCAGTAACCCATTGCTCTTCCTCACTCACATTCTCAACCTCACTATCTGCAGTAACTACTCAGTCAATTATTAAGCAATAACTAATAAATTACTTGCCAACTATTAGTAGGTATTTTATACTGAGAAATAATTTTGAATAATCAGTTTGATTTTTTTTTTGTGTGGAAATAACACAAATGCTCTAATTTCAGCTACTGAAATAAACTGAATATTTTTTAGGTTAGGGCATTTTGCAGTTTGAGCTTTGAAAAACTCTGTTCAGCTTTTTACAATTTCCTGACATTTTATCAATAAACAACGATTCCACTTAAAAAGTCTTTGGCATGCCCTGCAAACGTCTTTCGCTAGATTTAGACTTTATTTGTAAATATGGTACATGGCATGCTAACATAGTGCCTTGTCACAAAAGAAAAGCTTTGTCTGAAATGGACCTATTCAGAGTTAGTCGCTTCCTGAGGAGAGGATAACACTGAGCTTGATTAATCAGCCTGGCTTGATTAATCAGCCTGGCTTGCTATGTTGCTATGTTTCTTGGCGTCCTGAATAGGCAGATGTTGGCAGAGATGACATGGCTCTAGTCTATATGGCATTGTAGGATATCGGCTGTCTTTACATCAGAGCCTTTTACTTTTACTATTGTTATCATGAATGTTCCTATCCTATCATGAAAATCACTTAGACTTAGCACTTAGGTAAAATCTTTGCTTAAAAACTAGTGGTAGCACAGGGCTTTGTGTAGTCCACAAGTATACATATAGTTTCACCATATGTTTAGCTCAGGTTGTGCTGCAGAATGAATTTGTAAGGCTGCATTAAATCTGAACATTTTTTCAGAGGCCTTTTTTTTTTTACAATGTTGAGACATTGGGTTTTAGCTGAGTCAAGGCCAGGTCCAACTCCAAACATCCGACTCTCATAATGTAGACAAGTCAAGTCAAATCACATTTATTTGTATACTACATTTAAAAAACAATAGCAGTTGACCCAAAGTGTCAACTGTACAGGCCTAGTGCAGTCGCAATACATTAATCTGTGATTGATATTGGAATTGTACTCTAAGTTCTTTTATACTGAGTAAAAAAAGTCTTACATCCTGTGATAGATCTGAGGCTATTATGAGAACATGTGGGGTTACACCCTTAAATGCCCAGGCCTAACGACACCCCTGCAAGAGTTCTTATTCCAGGAATACAGTACTAATTTGCATAACTGATGTCATAACACCATGCACCATTAGCACGACTACTGAAGTGAGATATTTTCAGTTCTGTCCCCCTCCCCTCCTAGGCAATTGCATGAGAACAAGTGTGTCCTCCATAGCACACCGTATCTCCTCAGTTAGGATGAGAACACTGAGCGCGGTCTTCACACGAAGAGCCAATAGAGAGAAGCTTACGACACGCTTATATAACTTAAAGGGTTAGTGGACCACATCTGTGGATGCTGTATGAACGCTGGGCCCAGGGAGGCATGATGTGGTGCCATCATGGCACAGTTTACATAACTGTATGATGGCTGGGTTTTCTCTCAACCTTGACCTGTCCTGATTTAATTAATAATAAGTAGGTGGGCTTCATAAGATGAGTACCGAGTGGGGTATGCAATCAAAGACTAAATGAATTAGACTACATTATAAATCAAAATTTTATTGCATCTGTAATAGAGCTGGGCCATAAATATTCTGTGCAAGAGCATTGCAGGGTTCTGTCAGTTGTGACATTGATATTCTGTTTTAATTCTTTAGCCAGCACTGGACTACTCTTTCTTATATAACAACACTCGTTTGTGACCCTGACAGCTGCAAAGGCTGTATACTGCTACACCTGTAGGCCTACACTTTAATATATGTCACTTAACAATCAAATAGGTAATCCTTTGTTATTTGGTAGTCTAGCATTTCCTGTATGTCTGTGCTGTGGGACAATTTCAAGTGATGTGTCAGGGTCATCCATCTTGAATGGAGTTAATCTGTTCACAGAAGAGATCATGACTGCTGCCTCAGTTCCGCGGTATCTTTCCATTGAGAGAAAAGGAGGTTGAGGCAGGAAGAGGGGTTAAATCCCATTCGCTATTCGGTTGGCTGTGCACTGTTGTCGTTCCCGCCTCCCACAGGCAGAACTGGGAGTTGCGGAATCCCGTGACGTCACGCCGGGGCAGTTGCCTCGGTTACGGAGTGATGTCAGTGCCTCGCCTCCGCCACCACGTGGTCCATATAAAATTACTGGTCCGCTCAAGCGCTGTGAGACAGTAGCACGGAACTGTACATCGGCTCGCAAGCGAGACCTGTACGCAGCAATAGAGGCTCTTTGCAATTGGAGTATACAGACCGCTACTCAAGAAACACATTCCAAACTCGGATTATTCTGACCATTAACCATGGCTGTGACAGAGGCTAGGTGTGATTTGACTTACTGCAAAATGCGTGGAGTTATGGCAATTCTAACTGGTATGTATGACAATTGATAATTACAAGCGAAACAATCCTGTCTGTTAAAACAGGATTGTCTAATTGGATATGGCACAATAACTATGTTCTTTTCTACATCTCGGGCAGAAAGCAGCAATAGTTTTGGATAATTTGCATACCCTACTCTTAAATCTATGTCTAAATCAAAGCCACGCTTGTTTGTGTGATGTTTCCATGCCATGCTTTTACTAGGCTACACTAGCTTAATCATATGCACTAATCAGCGGTCTTGGGCTATGGCCTTTTTCTCCTGGTCCTTTTATAGATAGAGATAGATATAAGAAAAGACCCAAACTGTTTCATTCATAACTAAATAAATATACATTTAGTAACATTGTTGGGTGTTGATGCTTTCACTCAGCGTTGTTGTGCAAATGTTTTTGTGTCACTGACTATCCTGACCTAGTCAGCCATTGTTTTTACAAATGAAAAATTGTCGTGAGAAATTTGCGCTCATCAGACCCTATGTAAGCTCCAGCTGCATTATTATTCAGTATTGGTAGTAGTATAGTGAGTGACGTATTAGGCTCCCCGTTGACGCAAATGCCTTTCTTTTTCAATTGCAGCTTTTATCAAGGAGAGGAAGATGGGATTAAACGACTTCATCCAGAAGCTTGTGTCCAGTCCCCATATTTGTCAGCAGTAAGTATTCTTTGTTGTTATATAACTGAAATTCAGTCACATACAGGCATGCAGAAATCATACGTGGCAGGATTTTTAGTCTATCAACATCTGTCAGGCAAAACATAAACATAGGCTACATAAACTTGAAGTACAGCTGGGCTCATTCATGTGATGTAAAAACTTTGACACTGACCTGTCAAACAACAGGTCAGTGGAACGCAGTGTACAGTCCACTAATCCACGTCTCTTAATTTGGCCGCGTACAGTCCATTAATAGCCTAAATCTACGTCCAGTGCTGCAGAGTCAACAGCTCCCTTCATGTCAGTCAGGTCTTGACCGCCGCTCCTGCTGGCTCAATAAGCACCTTTGTAGCAAATCCGCCATGTACCCTAGACGGGGATAACATTGTAATGCAATTAAAGCGCGCACTATACATTGCAACGTTTGGCCTTCCTGGCTGATTTGCACGCTGGGTTGCTGGGTTGGTTGTGAGTTGCGCCGGGCTACAGTGGAAAATTTCCCACCACATCATCTGTCGCCCCCAAATGCCAGAGATTTATGCGCCACTCACGGCCCTGTTAAAGTCTGAGTCAGACCTCTCAGGTCTTACTGGCAGTGACAAGCAAGCCAGGGGCTTTTATGACAAACCGCATTTGATCAAATTCCTTTCTCATTATTGTTTCACCATTACAAAGCACGTTCTTTACGTTATAGGTGTGTTTTGGATTTAGTCATATGTCTTAAATGGTGACTAACAGACAGATCTGTAATAACCTACACCAAATGTAAAACACGAAGCTCATAGCATTCTTTCAGGACATCAAAACTTAAGCTTTACTGCCACCCTGAGGCGGAAGGTAGAACCGCGTTGCTACCATAGACTACTCTTGGCGCGATGATTATCCTTTGGCATAGTATGGCATAGTCCTGCAGCATGGTTAGAAAAAGCGCTATGTGGGCTATTTAAAAACAATGATCAGAATCAGAATTTAAAAAGAAACAACAACAAAAATAATAATAATCTTCTGTCTCTCTGAACCTCAGTGCTGCTGTTGAATCATTCCTGAAGATTGATGAAAATCAGAATGAAGCAAGAGGACCCAGGAGTGGGCCGAATGCGGTTAGTAACTGTACTGACAAGATACAAGTTTAAGTGTTACATTTTATTAATTGTATTTAGAGCATAGACAAGTTGACTAAATTGTGTTTTCTGTATTTCCATTCTAGCTATGCTTCTCTGGGCCCAGAAGCTCTCTTGCAGAGGAGACTCAGTGAGTAGATTTTTTCACTCTTAACACAGTTTGAGTTTTCGGGAATAAGCAGTTTAGGTTGGACTCCTTTTTTATTTCACCAACTCTTAATAAATCCCCTTCCTTTGTCCCCAGGATTAAGCCGTCTGACTTTGACTACCTGAAAATCATCGGGAAAGGAAGCTTTGGAAAGGTCCTTTTGGCACGGCACAAGGAGTCTTCCCAGTACTATGCCGTGAAGGTCCTCCAGAAGAAGATCATCCTAAAGAAGAAGGAGGTGAGCCTCAATTCCTTTGGCAGACGACAGCTTGACTGTGAGACAGCTTAGGCTCAGATCAGGTCCATGTTTACCCTCGAAGTACTACTACTGGGGCAGCTGTGGCCTAGTGGTTAGAGAGTTGGTCTTGGGATCTAAGCCTCACAGGTTTGAATGCTGTTCTAGTTGGAAGACTGTGGGTGGGGGAGTAAATGACTAGGGCTCTCCTGCACCCTCATCTATGGCTGAAGTGCCCCTGAGCAAGGCATCTAACCCCCACATTGCTCCAGGAACTGTGCCCTATACCTAAATAACTATAAGTCACTCTGGATAAGAGCAGCAGCTAAGTGTAATGTAATACTACTACTCTCATGTTAAAAATTACATTAAATCACATTACCATTGAAAGCACTGCAGGGAAACCACCAAAACATATTTAAGCAGCACCAATTAACCAGTATGATCAGTTTATTAACGTTCATCAATGCTAATGAATGAATTGTTTGATGGGCTGTGTGATTATATCAACCTAACCTTATCTTTTCTCTTCTCCCCAGCAAAAACATATCATGGCAGAGAGGAGTGTACTGATGAAGAACATCAAACATCCATTCCTAGTGGGCCTGCACTACTCTTTCCAGACCACAGACAAGCTCTATTTTGTGCTGGACTACGTGAATGGAGGGGAGGTGAGTGGCACATGTACTATCTAAAAGCTGTAAGTAAAAGAGAATTTCTGAGAGAGATTGTTTAAACATGGATTTGGTGTTTAAAATTGTTTGTTTATTTGCTTTCTCTTAGCTGTTCTACCACCTCCAGCGTGAAAGAGTGTTCCTGGAGCCCCGTGCTCGGTTCTACGCCGCTGAGATTGCCAGCGCCCTTGGCTACCTCCACAACCTGCACATTGTTTACAGGTGTGTACAACACCGCCCCCTAGTGGAGGCTTATGTTTTCTAGAAATTAATAGAGATTACTTCAGAGCCTGTTCTTCTCAACGTGCAGAAACACAAGGGTCATTGTATGATGACTGACTGGCTTTGTGTGTATCTTATTTCAGAGATCTTAAGCCAGAGAACATCCTTCTGGACTCCCAAGGCCACATTGTCCTGACTGACTTTGGCCTCTGCAAGGAAGGGCTTGAAGCTGATGCAACAACCAGCACTTTCTGTGGAACTCCTGAGGTAAAATTCCATTTGAACTTCTTTTCCTGAAGACATTCTATCTACATACAGAATTACAAGGAAGATTTTAATATAGTACCTGAACTGACATTCGCTTTGTTTAAAAAAACACAGTACCTTGCTCCAGAGGTTCTTCAGAAGCAGGCATATGACCGCACTGTGGACTGGTGGTGCCTTGGATCTGTCCTCTATGAGATGCTGTATGGACTGGTGAGTGAAGATGGCTTATTGGCTGTAATTATGATAGTGATTTACAGAGAAGCGCGCGCATACATTTTATTTTCCAAATATGATAATAATGTCATTGTTGCTATGTATTAGATTGTTAAGTAAGTTGTGGACACAGTTTATTTATTGTTCACTATTTCTCTTTCAGCCTCCATTTTATAGTCGCAATACCGCTGAGATGTACAACAACATCCTGCACAAGCCCCTTGTGCTGAAGCCCAACGTGTCCAATGCTGGCCGTGAACTGCTGGAGGGCCTATTGCAGAAGGATCGCACCAAGAGACTGGGAGCTAACAAGGACTTTGTAAGTGGACTGTCATTGCACACGCGTGCACACACACACACACACACTTTGAATTCTTTATTTGAACCCACCAATTACACACACACACATACACACGCACACACACTTCAAATTCTTTATTTGAACCCACCAGTTATACACACATGCACACACACACACACACAGTGACAAGATAAAAAACTCATTGTGCTGTATTTATCTTTTCCTCAGCTGGAGCTTCAGGTACATCCCTTCTTCTCACCAATCAACTGGGATGACCTCATGGCGAGGAAGATAACTCCTCCTTTTGTGCCCTCAGTGGTGAGTCAGATTCAGTCATTACTCACCTGTATCATTTTCACAGTTTTTCAGTTGCACAAAAGTTTCCCACCTAATTTTTAACATTGACTGTATCTGTCGACATTAGCTAACTGTGTTTATTCTAAAATATATATAAAGGAACTAAAGAAATACAACATGATCACAGTCAAAACAAACAAAAATAAGTAATAAGTGAGTGTGGTAAATAATAAAAACAGTATATATTGCTACATGGAACGTACAGTCACTACCACATGCATATGTGATGTTAATGTAATGTGGGTTTTTCTTGCACAGAGTGGCCCCACAGACCTGCAGCACTTTGACCCGGAGTTCACCCACCTGCCTGTGTCCTCCTCCCTGTGCAACGCCGACAGCATCGCCCTCACCAGCAGCATGTGCGAGGCCGCCGGTGCTTTTCCTGGCTTCTCCTACGGGCCCGATCACGACACCTTCATGTAGGGCCGCAAAACGACCCTGACCCTAACCCTGACCCCCTCCAGTGGTCAGACCCCCTCCTCCAAGAGTCTTCATCCTTCTACTCCTACCTGCTCCCCCTACTGGCAGAAAGAAGAAGCTGCAGGGTGACAACAGCAGCAGGGTGATACAAACGCGACGAAAGGCCACACTTACGAAAGGGGTTGATGTTCAAAACCACTACTTCTTCCCATGAACTTTCCACCGATGCCTTACTCTCAAAAAAGGCAGTAGTTTTAAAAAAGGGACCATCCCATGCTGGGCACAAGAAATCTTGCATGAGGACAAGAGAGAATAAGCATGAGGACTACAGAAGTTTGAAAACAAACAAACAAAGTTAAGAGATTCCATCATGGAGACGTGCAGTTCAACCTTGAGGACTGACAGGAAGTGTGCCAAGCTTGATATCACGGACATGTGTTGGACAGTAGTTCTGTGGCAGCTGTTTATGCTCAGCTGTCCCTAAGAGCAGACAGTTAAAGTGCCTGAGTGTTACTAGGCAGACTGGCTTTGAAAGAAAACAACTGCATTCATTCAACACTGACTGCCCAGGTTTTTTTCTTCAAATCGATGGTTGACGCTGGTGTCAGCTGTTTGTGATATGCTGTTTGTTTAGTTGTTATTTTAGTTATGGCATAGGATCAAGATTTTTACATGTTCCTCATATATATTTGTTCAAATGGCACATCCTTTAAGTTGTTACGGTACGATTCATGTTTTTATGTTGATGATTTATTGCACTCCGGGAGATAAGGGTCACTACAAGTACTGTATGCTTTTGTGGTCGTATGCGATGAGCAAAAGGTCCTATATGAACCAGACTGTGTCATCTCAAATAGCTCATATCATCACCATAAGGAATGGAATATTTTAAACCATAATCTGACCTACAATAGTTATTGATTCAATTTATTGATCAATAATTGAGTTTACTGGTACATCAAAATGTGCTCTTCCCAGCTGTTTTCATTTTGAGCATTCAAAGAGTTAATGTAAGTTAATGGTACTCATGTTGTAGTTGTTGCACCATGTTCTCTTAAAACGTTGTCCTCCAAAGTCTGTTTGTTTTTTCATGTCATATTTGTCAACACATACACATATGGATTGTTCTGTTTGAAATGACTGAATAATATTACAGTGGAATAACGCAATTTTAGTTGTGTTTAACTATATCATAATAACATGATATTTTTTCGAATTCTGAATGGATTACTATGTCATTGCACTTGTTTTGTCCCATGTTTCTTCCTTATACCAGCACTTTCACACCACTACCAACTAGGTATTACCTTGGCATGTGAATTGCTTGTGAAACAGGAACAAAAAAATATTTTTATCATCTATTAGAAATGGGGATGTACATTATATTTTCTACCAGCAATAGTAGTTCTAGAGTAACCAAATATGTTATGTATTTTTTATCAAACTTCTCAGAGTAGCTTTCTGCAATGGAAACAAACCACTGATTGTACTGAAACCACTACACATCACTGTAGAAAAAAAATCTATATGGTAGTTTTAAGAAAACTGTTAATGTCTGTGTCTGCTGCAGTGTGTGTCTGCTCATAGGCCATAGGACTTACAGCTATATGTGTTTAAATATCCTTTTACTTCATCTGCAAGTTGACTGTAAGAAACCATAATGCTATGCAGCATAAGGTACTAGCGTACATGATTCTTAAGAAGAACAGACGTGTTAAACAATGGAGTGATATAATGAGAACGATATCACTATACATTTAATGACAGTAAGCAGGACTTTCTGACAATTACTGCCCTCAAAGGATAATTACAAATTTCTCATAGTTTTCTGTTTCGATTGTTGCATTTTCAACAACTTGATGCTCTCTTTATTCTCTTCATTGGAAATTACAGTTAACAATGGCAATACTGTTCTAGTTTATTTTCTTCCATATTTGGAAGTTGTTCAAACTTTGTTTTATATTATGTTTTCATGTATATTTATTTACATGCCATGTATTGTACATTTAAAGATTATTGTATAATTCCTAGTTGAAATGAAAGTCATAAATTTGAAATGAGATCTATGAAAGCAAAATAAATTTTTAGAAATTAGAACACCTTTGTTTGTACATTTATACATTTTTGTTTGGTATCGACTAAAATTATATTATGTTTGTCCACAAAGTCAGAAAAACACAAAACCTTTACATTAACAAATACAAAATCACTAAAATGTAAACTACATTTCTACCACAGCTTCAGAGGCACGCTGTCCTTCATGGCTTTTCAATTAACTGTCCTAGAGAAAAATCTGACCTAAATTGACATAGGTAATTTTTTTAATTAACTTCAGAAACAGATTTTCACTTCTACAATAAACGACATATTAATTTCCTGAAGGAATAGGAATAGGGGCCTGTCTTGCATTCAAGTGTTATTCATGGCCCTGTAACGCAGAGTGAGCTAACAAGAATTCACACATTTACTGTGTAATTTTCTGTTGTCTTATAGGCTGATTAATTTATGAAGAGGCAATGACAGCCCACATTTATCGCATATTTGTAAATCTGTCCCATTTTTAGGGATTAATTAAAACCAAGAAAAATCCCAGTAAAATCTTTGTTTTCCAGGTGAGCTTGTACGCATGCGCCCTATTGTCAGCACAAACTTCCTGCCAGATAGTGCTCCAAACATAGGAGCTGTGCGAATTTGAAAGGAACTAGTGCATTTACGTACACGAAATAGTCGACCTAATCGACATGGTAAGCTTTGCTTTTATTTGAACTTTTCACAGTGTTATTTTTTAATCATATTTTGAAAAGCTGCACATAATGTGGCACCGTTTAACTTCGTTCGCTAGCTACCGTTAGCTGACTTGCTAACGGTGAGCTGTGTTTGCTGGTTATAACTTAGCTAACGCTAACTAGTCATGGATATCAGTAACGTTAGGATTTTAGTTTATCGTTGTCTGTTGAGCCATTCCCCGTCGGAGAAGAGATGGTCCTGTTCTGTAATTCTGTAGCTGCTAGATCCGAATGACTCTGTAATACAGAATACAAGCCCATTGTGTATAGCTGCTACCCCTCCATTCAACATTGTATTCGAGTGTGGCTAGTATACTTGGCAACTCAGCTAGCCGGGGAACCTGGCCTCTAAATTCTTTTACAGAAACACACAATGAATCCCACTGGTCGTTTACATCGACTGTTTGCTGATCCAAATTGGTGTGCGGCGTAGATTTAATTTCGACTCTGCCTAACGTCAGAAGCCCTAATGCGGGCTCGTCCTATCTTAATGCTGCTTTCTGTCTGGCTAATCGACTAGCGAATGTCCATTCCCAAATGGGCTTCACCTTCAGTCCCCGTCCTTGACTTAACTGTCTGCAGTTATTGCTGTATGATGTGGCCAACGCATGGTCCCGCTTTCACCTGACAGAGAGTCGCTAGTAGCACCCCTTTCTCAATTACGATGGGGAAGGCTAGAATAGGACAATACGTTGTCTCAGCACAGTAGCATCAATTTGAATCACTGGTCTGTTATAGATCGTGTCATTGTAGCCTACTTTAAGATTGTCTACCTCCGACTAACTTTGCTAGTTCAGTTAATACCACACTTTGAAACTTCAAAATAGGCCTCTGCATTTTTTCAAGGAGCCATAGTTTTTTGATGCATCCTTCCATGAGTGCATTTTTGACTTGACTATAGGTGTGCATTCGCTTGAAAGACGGCTGTCTGCCCCTTCACTGTCTCCAAGGTTTCATAAGAAATGAGACCAAACGAAGTTTTGAATAATCTCTTACATAAGTTAAAAATGCACTTTTGGCATAACTTGACAGTATTGACATGAGCAAAGTTAATATATTAAGGATCGTAAAGAACAGTAGTGAAAACTAACTGGGTAATTTTAGCCATTATGTGGAATATGCATCAGTAAACTTTTGGTGTGTACCCTTGTGCACATCATATGCTTGCCAACGGCGAATATGATTAAATATGTTGTTGCTGAACAGTCTGATACATTTTTTAATTGGGTTATGCCCATGGACAAAACAAATGTATTAAAACGTCGATGTTGAAACCATTAACAGTGCATGTTTTGTGCAGAGCGCAGACTGCAATATAGGCTTGTACGCAGATTACACTTCAGTCATAGGTTTATATGTCAGTAAATAGCGAACAGTAGTCTATATTTCTTTGAACAGTGTATTAAAAAAGAGAACACACGGCTTGGGTTCACATTCCTTATTACTTTACAGTTGGCATACCTTCTCGTTTAGTACATACTAATCTTCAAAGTTTATTTTGGAAGTTTTTTTGTCAACTTAATTTCCCTTTGAAAAAATATTAAATCTGGCAATTAGACCAAAGCACTACAGTAACATCTCTGAATAATTAGAAAAAAAATCATTGTGTGGTGAATTAGTTTTAAATGGAAACAAAAAAGGCCAAATGTACATGAATGTACAGAAATGAAAAGGGGTTAAATGAAAAAAAAAATAAAAAAAAATAAAGGCATTTGTAACTTGTTAGATCTCTTGGCTGCACGTTAGCTGGATTTGGACATGACCCAGTTACAAACTAGCCTACCTTAATGTGGATGCAAAAATAATCATATTGCAGTAGACTACTCACGCTTGATTGGGGTAACCCAGTAAGCCCACTTGTGAAGTGTTCTCCATCTGTTCTCCATGCTGGGTGTTCTCGCTCTAGTTTAGGTCTTTCTCATGTGTTATCCTTAGGTGGTGGAACATCTTGACCTAGGTATCACTACTCCCACCCCCTTTGTGCCTTATTTGGTTTGTTAAAGTAAAACTCTGGCCAAATAATAAACAAGGGTTTCCCTCTGACGTAGGATAATGAGTATTATAGTAATATAATTCTATATTTCTGGATGTTGAACGTTATACGTACTAGGCATATAGTCAAGAGCCGTGATTTTGAGAGAGTTCTAAATATTTTGTGGTAATAGCCCAATCCATCACAACCAAATTAACACATGGACGACAGTGTTCTGCATTCTGCTCCAAATTTGACCCTTGGGCAACCAGGCATATTGGGTTAAAACTGTTCTAGCAACGCTATGGTGATTCTGATTGGCTTGCTCTGCTCCTACTTTTAAGTTTGAGCTGGCTCAGACTGACTGCAGTGATTGGTTGTGGCTGTTGGTCGGGCCACAACCTGCATTTTATGAAATCCTTAAATGATGTGTGCTGTACAATGTAGGCCTTTCATAATATTGTTATTGGCAGGAGTTTACCAAAGTGCTTTCAGTTTAGTCTTTGTAATGCATAAAGGACTTCAGTCACAGTCAATGAGAAAAAAACACCACTTAGGCCCAGTTTAACAGTATTAGATAATTGCTCTAAGAATTGGTTGGTCTGTGCATTTAAAGTGAGTGCATTGCATTAATAAAAGTGAGTGCATACTGAAAATTGTCAGACTGAATAGGAAAGGATTCGCACGTCCAGAGGGTGTACTGGTTTACAGTAGGCCTGGGTGATATGGACCAAAACTGATATCACGATATATCTGGGCTGACTGGCGATGTACAATATATATTGATATTTCAAAAACAGAATGAGCAAAGTGTTTCAGGGGCACTGCTAAGGGGTCCGAGAAAGCTCTGGCTGTCTGAACAGTGTGAACACATTAGAATAAGTGATTTTGATAAAGTGGTATTGCAGGATCGAAAATATGTCGATATGGCGATATAGTGTCAAATACATATCTCCTTCAAAAATATATCGATATTATGATAATATTGATATATCGCCCAGCCCTAGTTTACAGGCTATTGTACATGCTTGTAAGAAGTGGCCAAATTTTACTCCCTTTGCGAAACAAAAGCCAGAAGATGGTTAACAAATCTTTTAGGCCACATTTTCTTTTGCTCAGGTTAAAGTTGACTGCTCTGTATATTTAATACCATTGAGAAAACTACATGTGAGCAGTAAGTTTCGGTATTTAGGCCTAACCTATAGCCTACAGTTTTTGTCTTGTTTTCAGGCCAGTTGCAGGTAATGGGCTACCTTGGCACATTGGCATACTTGTACATGCTCAATCTAGTGTGGTACAGAGACACGAATTTAAGATGTCACACAGAGCTCTGAAATATGAAAATGGTTATTGATGTAAGTTATTGATGCTTTATTGGAGCAGACATCCTTTCGGTAAATGAAAGCATGGCTAATCTTTAGTTGTTGTTGTTTTTTTATATGTAAATCTGACAATCTGAGAATTTTGAAATTCCAATTGATGGTTTTTGAGGGTAAAGAACAACAGAACATCCGAAAGCATTCTTAACCGCCTCACGTGTCTGGTCGGGGTACCTGTGTCTTAACACGTGGCCGTTATATTTTGTCATTTGAGTGTCAGGAGCTTTGACCTATTTTCTCCTTTTCTTATTTATATGGCAGTTATATAAATGATCTATGACACGTTCTCGTAAACACACGCGCACAGCACACACACACTCGCACTAAAAGGCTGAATGAAATCAGATAAGATGTTATCCTTCACAGCTTTGCTGTAATATGACAGTTTGTGCCAAAACACCTCCTGTCTCTGATATAATTCGAGAAGAATACATAGTAGATAGTTTTCACAGAATGTAGGTTAGGTCACATGTGGATGCGGACAACGTAATCTCCTGCTCTGCAGCGGGGCAGAGAGTGGCGTCTGGTTTCAGGCCGCCTGCACGTGCCGCACCTGCCTCTCGTGCCATGGAAGTGGCCAAGGATTAACCTGTCCAGCACCACACTCCACCGTCTGATCACCTGAGCGATAACGGAGGGGCAGGATGGAGAGATGAGAGGGGTGGGTTGAGAGGTGGGAGTGGGAGGGGAGGGGAAGGGAAGGGAGTGGACTGGGCCAGAAATGGCATATAAATGGGGTTTTGTGCTCCTGGAGTTTGAATGGTTGTTATTTTTTCCTTGTGTGGTTGTCACAGGGCACTGAGACACATAGAGAGTGAGCGTGCAGAGTGTTCATTCAGACTGGCAGAAGGACCCGGTCCTTTTCCCACTCCGTTTCCACAGTCATGGACGAGTCACAGGACCTGGCTGAGCTTCCGGTAAGTGTTGGAGTCTTTCCCAACGTCTCAGTAAAGTTTTAGTGGAGTCTAAATGAACTCCGTGTACAATGCTGGGTGTACTCCGAAGATGGTTAGGTAATAAACCTGCTTTAGATAACCAAGATGTACTTGTAAACCTTTTAGTCAAAGAGTCCAAGGCTTCTTTCTCTGAACTAAATAAATGCAAGCAGGCTCATCTTTTTGATCATGTTTACAATTACCTCTAGATTAGACCAGATTTGTCTCTTAACCAATTTTGTAGTCTACCCCCCAGTTATTATGGTGCAGTTTCTATACTACAGGTTGGCCAATAAAGCATGCTATCAAAACAGTGGAAATGATTAGTTCAGCTTCTCAGAAGCACAGAAACGTATACATAACTTGACTGTACTATATGCTGAAGAGCAAGAAAATAGTGACAACTAGCCTAAGTTGTTTTGACATGCGAGTTTCTGACATCTCTTGTTGTGAATGACACTGTATGAAGCTAGTAACAGTCATATCTCCTTGTTCAGAGGAGAAACAGCATCCTTTGTTTTTGCTCAGAGCTCAAAGCTGATAATAAAGAGTAATATTGACATTTTGTACAGGTGTTTATGCTTTTGAGAATTTAGAGTTTCTGAATTAATCTTTGTTTTATCATACTTTCATTGGCTGTTAGCTGAAAACATGTAATTATACCCAGTGTTTTATTAGATAAGCTAATTATTTGTTTTTATCTCAGAAAAAGAAAGCTCGTCATGAACCAGACATTGGCCAGGAGGCGCAGCAGTATGTATAAAACATTACTCAATATGACATTGTTTTATATCTTATGTTTTGTTGGGTTATAATAAATTGATTAGAGTTACGTGTAATAGTGTGCAAGCTTCTACCAATCAGAATCTGTATCATTGAGGATGTTCATCTCTTGCTTTGCTCTCTTTCAGTATCAGTTCAATTTTTTTTGTCATAGTTGGAAGTGTTGCCAGCCAATTTTGCCAGGGCTTCAGCACAGAGTGTTTTGAGTCTAACCTGGGTAGCCAAAATAGTTGTACAGTTGTGTGACTACTTTAATTTTTATCATGCTTTTTAACAGGCAGTCTGCTATATCTACTGTCCTTAAAGCTAGAAATACCCCTGATTGCAAGAGCCTTTTACAGCATGTTAAACTCTTGGTGAACAGGTCCTTTTATGTTCTTAATTCAGAGGTAGTGTGATTTCTTGTCATTTAGTTATCTTGAGTGAAAATTTAAAAACAAAAATTGTGTGTCTGTAATCAGGTGGAAAAACAAGATTATTTAATTTTTTATTGCTACTGTCTAACCCAGAGCCGTAGTAGCCAATGACAGCACGAACTCCGCAGAGAGAAATGATTCAGCTGCTCTGGGGTCAGAGGTCGGCTCGTACCCTCCCTCCTCTCTGCAGCATCTCGATGCCGGTAAGTGGAGCGGTACACTACGAGGGGGGTTATAGTGAGTCAGCACTGGACGTGAACTTGGATGACTTAATGTTATAGTCTCCGTACCAGATGCAGCGCTGTTAGTCCAGACTCCAGAGCCAGACAGAATGCATTAGCTAAAAAGTGTGTGTGATCGATTACAGCATTAATACCATTCGACATTTTTTGAACATTTCTTGAAGGGCAGATTTTTGGTGTTTGAGTTTTTGGCACCAAGTGGGCAGCAGAATGGTAGTATTGACCCAAAACATACATCAATATTTTAGTAAGCAGTATTTTCTGTGTGTGTTTCTAATGTGAAAACCAGGTGAACAGCTGTGTGCTATCTCTAGTCTTATTGGTAACACTTTATTTAAGGTGCCTACACAAAGGTGACATAAAGTATCATTCAGGTTTTGTAATGTCAACTTGACATTAATTTGGGTGTCCTCATAAAGACAACTTGACATTAACCAAAATGAAAATTTTAGACAATATCTTTGTCATGACAACTTGACATTAACCAACAAAATTCAAGCTGTTTATGATGGTGTCTTGACAAGTTCACATAACTGAAATTACATAAACTCAGCACTTGAGAGTTCCATATCAATCAAAATACTTGACCAGATACTGTCTGGCCTATATCAAAAAGTTGCACTTTTAGATTTTTGCTAAAATGATGAAATGAATTGTACTATTATTATGATGTATTATTATTATTGGTATTGCATAGAAACAACACTGTGTCCAAGTGACACAAAGCTGTAATGATGACTGCTTTCAACAACTGATTGCCATGATACATTAGAATTGTGTCCTCTCTTGACCTCAGGTACAGTGGTACAGTTTTTACTTGTCATTTAGCTATCATAAAGAATTATAATGGGCCGAAATACTTTCCTGACAATGTCATTAATACGTACCTTTGACCCAAACTACAGTGGATCATTTAGGATTTTTCTTGATGTCATCATTTGTTGTTCTACTGTCATGTATTTCTGAACATTTACATTGACCAACCTGGTTTGCAATATTGAGACTAATTTCTACAAATTTAAACAAAATTCGTAGTCAAGAGTTTTTGTCAGTATTTGTCACACTTGTACCCAAGGATGGCTCACAGGAGGTGGGAACACATTTAAAAACTATTAATATGCGAACATATGAAAATGGCAACAGGTGAATTAACACCATACTATTGTATTGCATCAGATATGAAAAACACATTCTTCTTCAACATCAAGGCATCACTGCTAGCCTAAATTGTATACGTTGTACATGTATATTTAAGCATGTAGTGATTAGTCTGAGCATTATTGCCAACTACAAATGTATGGAACCATGAACATTTTTGTGTTTCTACATTTCTTATCCAGAAAGGTTTACCACATCACACCGTGTTATTAGCCAAATTACCTGCGAGCATATGAAAATAATAACAGATGCATCTTTCATCCTCTCACACCATTATCCATTAGCTCTGCTTCTGGATTACGTAGGTGCGGAACACAGTAGACATAGTGGAAGGTCGTGGGTCAAATTGAATTTATCTTCAATAAGTACATTTTCCAATTTAAGATTACGGAGTACCAACATACCATATATATATATATACTAACTACTGGTTAGTTGTTGTTCAACATCGTAATAGTGTGTCAGGTAGACTGGTTCACAACATCAAAAAGCCAAAAGTGATGCTTAATTTCAAAGAGTGTCATAGTGTGTGTGTGTGTGTGTGTACCGTATATATATATATATATATATACGGTACACACACACTATGACGCTCTTTGAAATTAAGCATCACTTTTGGCTTTTTGATGTTGTGAACCAGTCTACCTGGCACACTATTACAATGTTGAACAACAACTAACCAGTAGTACCACTAATAAAAAAATATATAACTTCTTCTTCCTCTTCTTCTAATATTCAAAATCACTCAGTCATATTAAGGTGTGTTTGGACAGATTGTGGGGTTCGACTCCCTCTGAGTTGACACATTTCATTTTTATATGTCTGCCACACATGCTCAATTTGTTATGGGCACTAGCCTCTGGATTCACAAACGGTGAACTGCCTATACCCATACCGATAGTTGATTTCACAATTATGTCAAGTTGTCATGACATCATCATAAACAGGTTGCATTTTGTTAATTAATATCAAGTTGTCATGACAAAGACATTGTCCGGAAATGTCATCTTGGTTAATGTCACATTGTCATTATAAGGACACCCAAAACAATGTCAACTTGACATTACAAAAACCGAATGACACTTTGACAACAGTTATGAGCATTAATAAAGTGTCATTAATGTGCATGACGTTATTTTTTTCTTTTAACTTAATTTTACCTGGTTAGTGCCAGGTGGCAGTTGTTAAAGAACTCATGTCCTTTTCTCTTTTTTGTTCAAATCTGTAGTTTCTGCCAGTAGTGAGCAGTCTAGTCAAGACACAGAAACTGGAAACCAAACATGTGATACTGACAACACCTATACCAACAATGGTATATTGCACTTATTCTGCACTTATGGATTCTCTTCATTAACAAGATTGTATTGTTTTGAAATCAAGAAGGTCTTACCATTTCTGATGTTATTTTGTCTGTGTTCTTTTCTTAGCTGTGACCTGCAAAGACCTTACCACAACTACAGACACCGAATATACCTCACAGATCTACCAAGGGAACAAGTAAGAACTCTAAGCCGAAGCAATAACCTCCTTTCATTTATCAGTCTGACATTTAACAAACTAGCCAACAGTGGTTGAATGTCTTGTACCCTTTGACTTGCTTGTTTTTTAGTAGAAGTCAATAGCTAAAACATTTTTTGTTTCAATTTTTAAAGGTCTCATTGCATCGTTTTTTAATTAATTTTGCGTTGGTCTCCAGTATTAATGAATGCCCTGTGAGCTGGTTTTGGTGAATAAAAAAATGCTTTAGTGCTCCTGTTACATGCTGTTCTAGTTTGGTTTAAAGATGGAGTGGGGAGAATGACAGGTTCTCAGCTATGCTAGTCACAGGCTACAGTCATTCAAAGCCCATTCGGTCATAGCACACCAAATAGAAGACTTAAACGTTCTAAACAAACACATACTTACCTATATTTCGTTAAGTGAATGTGTACTGCAGCAAGACTTCTCCGGTAATCACAACGGTGGCATGTTTGTCTTGCATCACTTTGTTTACCTTTTTCTTATTCGCTCGTTTTCCCCCCTATTTGCTTTCATTGACGAATAGAGGCAATCGGGGTAAAAGAACATTTTTCACGTGCAGAATGCATATGCAACTTGGAGTGACCGATCATATTTCAAAAGCACGTACTAAACAGTTTCTTGCGAGTAAGACCTTTAACAATCTAGCCAACAGTCATTGAATGTCTTGAACCCTTAGACTTGCCCTATGTTCATAAATGCAGATATGTCGTATACAATCTGTTTTACATTTCTGCCTGCCTATATTTAAAATGAACAAAATGTAAAATTGGTTAATCTCATAATTACTCTTGTCTCCTGATCTCCCTCCTCTGCTCACAGCCATGCAGTCACGGCATACGCTAACCAAGGGGCCTTCTCCCTGACGCAGTCGTCTGTGTACAGCGCCTTCCCCCAGACGGGACAGACTTACGGCCTTCCACCCTTCGGTTTGTCAGCACTCCTCCATGGCATTCAGCGCTCACTTTGGTGGCCCACTGACCCATACACACACACACACACACATTGCACATGCTCTATTTGCTGTTCACCCTTCTTAAACTACAAGTTTTCTGTTCTGTACCTGGAGACCCCAACCCCCCTCTCCCACCCTCATAACGACTTGTTTTTTTGTTTTTTTTAACCTATCCCTACTCTGCATGCCCTCCAAAAGTCAACAGTGCCACTTTTGTCTAGTCAAATACACTTGACAGTAAGGCTGCTCGATTATGGAAAAAAGCTGAATCACAAATATTTTGGCCAAAACTGAAATCACGATTATTCAAACGATTATTTTGTTTTCCTCAGTAACATGCTTCATTTATTGAAAATGTATTCAAAAACATTTAAAAAAACATTCTTGTACCTTCGGATTTTCCCTAATACCTTTCTTCGTAAACGTTAGTAAGTCTCCTTTGATGTCTAATGTACAAACAGTAGAAATGTCTAATGTATACATCTAATGTACAGTACAAACAGTAGAAAATAATTAAGACAAAAACATTGTTGCCCTCGATTTTATTTGTTTTGAGATCGTTTGGCCCTGAAATCGTTATCACGATTAGAATTCGATTAATTGAGCAGCCCTACTTGACAGTAGAGACAGGTATAAATTACGAAAGGAATAATGTTCAGTGAGGTAGTCATTATCGTGCAATAAGCCTCAAGAGTGTGATACAGGATCGCTTTGAAGAGGCTTATTCCACAATAGTGACCACCTCACTGAACATTATCCTACTTTTTACATGGCTTGTTACTTGCCAAAACAATATGAGTAACTTCTACCAATGTTCTATTTCAAATATTTTATAACCACTTTATGGCCTCCACTGTCGGCAACAGCTAACAAACAATGGTCCTGGTGCTAAATGTCCAGCTGCTAAATAACTTGTTGCAGCTAAATTATTCTAATTGTTAAAATTCCGTTATGATAAGTGAACGGACCACTTGTGGAGTTATATGAAATAATATGAAAGAAGCATAAAACCATCATTGACAGCCATCATTATACTTATGCAGCGGACATTATACACAAATGTTAGCTCTCCAAACATTGGGGGAAGGGGGCTGTAATTTCTTTGTCTGTTGAGATTAAAATGTCAGTAAGAATGGAGGACCTCACCCTTATCCTCCTTGAGAACTATTTCAAAGTCTCAGGGAGGAACTCACTTTAGAGCAGATCCAAGTGTACATTTTTCAAAAGCGTGATTGAACAACTACCATTTTTTTAATAAGCAGTCCATAGTTGCACAGTTGCTAAATAAGTAGTTACAACCACACTCTGGAAATAGGACTCTTTAGGTGATGATTTAATGGGAAGCATGACAGGCAAGACAAACGTTTCGGCCTAAGCCACCTTCAGTGTCTCAAGACAAAAGTCTCAAGCCGCTGAAGATGGCTTAGGCCGAAACATTCATTGAATAACCCGTTTTCACGCACCCGAAGTCCTTACAACAGTCCTTACAGTCCTCATACAATTTGGAATTGAGCGCACTTTCTCTCAAAAAACAGTTGCTAAATAACACTTTTGGGAAACATACCCCAAGAAAAAGACCCTGGCTTGGTTGGAGCCAGATCTTATGCAGCCTCAAGGGCATCTTTTTCTGCCTCTGCTAACTAACATGTTTGACCTGTAAACGCCTCTCCTCACTTGCTTACTTGCGCTCTCTGCCTCCTTCTTCTTCTCTCCCTCCCTCCCTTCCTCCCTTTCTCCCTTTCCTCTTTCTTTTTGTCTGTCTTTGTCTGCCACCTCTAGGTGCCATGTGGCCTGGCATTAAAACAGAGACAGGGTTGCCTGAGGTGCCCTCTGTTGGCCAGCCTGGGTTTCTCAGCTTCAGCACTGCATATACCTCCACCCAGCCCGGCCAAGCACACTACTCCTACCCCAGCCAAGGCAAGCCAACCTGCTGCAGAACAGCCTCCCTCTGCTCCCCTGCCTCTTACTTACACAAGCTCGGCTTCTCTCTGCCACTTGGTCATAAATCAAGGCCAGAGGTGTCCCCCTCGACTTCCGAAAGTAACAATCCTGTCTGTGTGTATTCCTTCTGACTATGCACGTAACATAGGTGATTTCACCAATTAGCCTGTCTGCCTGTCTGTTAATTTGTGTGTCTATCAGTATCAGCGAAAATGGTTGGATCAGATATGTGGCAGGGTTTTTACTTTCTGAAGCTGGGATTGACACCTTTGATCAGGACTGAGACCAGCATAATAACGTCTAAATTGTGGATTGTAAGCTGTATATGCCAGCTAGTCATCTTCTTTTTTTTTTTAACAAAAAAAAAACGTTTCAAGCTTAAGAACATACTCCATGTTCAAGTCTCTTTAAGTCGTGTGCTTAAGGGATCTTAAACTTGCCGAGTCTGCCTGAGGCATCTTAAGCATTGGGATTAATCGTTGGGTTTCCCCATCCAGGGTCCTGTTTCACCACATCTAGCGTGTACACCAACATCCCCTCCGCTAACGTCACTGCGACAACCACCGCCACGGCGCCAGGCAACACCCAGGTGAGCACCAGCAGATGGGCATCACCACGGGCAGGTGATGTGGATAAAGTTGGCCTAGTGTCACTGCGTTCACCGTTTGCTTGGTTGCATCATTTGCATTTAACTCAAGATAAGATGTTTTAGTTTTTTTTTAGTTATTTGTAGAATAAAAAAAAATGAAAAGCAACAACAATGGACACTAAACTGAACATGAACTTTTAGACATTCTGCACTGTTATGGTATTTGGCCTGTATTTTTAATTAAAAGATATTTTAGTCCTTTAAACTTTGTCAAAGAATCCTCTAATTACTTTTCTTTAAATGTAGACATTTTTAATGGCACAAACTTTAATTAAAAATATATTTTAGTCCTTCAAACTTTGTTTTTGTCAAAGAATCATTTGGTTACTTTTCTTTAAATGTGAACATTTTTGGTGGCATAATCTCCAGTATAGCTAAGATTTTGCTCCACCAGTTGAAGAACAGAAATACCCTTATTGGTAAATAGTTCCGTAATTTTAACTTGTCCGTGTTTTTCCCCGTTCTCTACTCAAGGAGTTCACAACCTACAACTCGCTGAACCAGAATCAGTTTTCGCAGTACTACGTCCCTCCATCCAACTACCTGCCTGCTGGACTCCCCAGCACAGATGGCGACACGTCAGGGGTGGTGGCAGCTGCCTACCCAGGTGCGAAGGGCGAAGACGCCGTACCCGCTGTACCCGCTGGCCTCCCCAGTACCACAGGTGACCCTGGCTTTGATGTCAATGCTTCTCCATTTGTTGAAGTCTCACAGGGCTCAGAGCAAACAAGCACAATCAGAGATAGCAACTTGGTCCCCCATATGGGCGGACGGACACACACACACACACACACACACACACACACACACACACACACACACACACACACACACACGGACAGGGTCATTGCAATACTTGGTCAATCCCTCTGGGGACCAGGTAAAGATGTGTGTGTGGGGTAGCTTAATGATATCTGTCCGTGTCATTTATGATGAATAATGTCTGAGCCTGCATCCAGTAAATATGATGAACTGCATTGCGTTAATCAGTATGACTGACTAGATACAGTGTAGTTGGTATGTCTGTCTCTCACTCTGTCACACACACAACACTCGAACCATTTGTTCCACTGAGCTCAAATTTGGTAGGTGTCTTTCTAATAGCAGGAGTGAGTGCAGTGCCAAGTTTCTTGTTGTTAGGCCAAACAATGCGAAGCATATCTGTAAAACAAGCTTCAATTGCCTTTTGCCTGTGTGTTACTCTGGGTGCATCAACGGGCTCTGCACTTGTACTTATTTAATCGTATAATATATACCACCCCCCCCCCCACACACACACACACACACACACACACACATCCCCACACACACAGATCCTTCCCCTGGTGTGGCCCTACCCACTGGTGCTCGTGAGCAGGAGGACGCATCGCGCCGAAACCCCCCTGCTGGCAAATCCAAAGGAAAGGCCAAGAAGGCTGAAAACTCCCAGTCCATAGACAACGATCTAGAGGTGAGTAACAAACCACCCCACCCTCCTTTTCATCCTTTCTGCCCCTACCCCACCCCAGTTAGTCACAAATATGATTTCTTTATTTAGTTGTTTTACTATGCTTAACAAAACCAAATTCTACTAACCATCTCTTTACATAGGTACCTTCGATGTTCTCTACACATGTGTTTGCTATTATGTCCTCCTTTTGTAAGTCGCTTTGGATAAAAGCGTCTGCTAAGTGTAATGTAATGTAATGCTTGCAAAGATAGCTTTGGGCATTGAACATTGCTTTAGCTAAGTGCCAGAGGAAGGTCCTGCTTTGGTTTAGCTTGATTTTATTTCTGTTGTGTCACAAACTTTGTGGTTATGTCTGAAGGCGCTTCACATAGTGTGCATCAAGTTTTGTAGAACTTGATCATGATCCCCCCTAGAGACCCATTACTGAGGCAGTGGGGGCAAATGTTTTAGTATTGTAGTGGTCATATAATGTGTTGGTGCACAGATGTGAGTTGACCATGTTTCTCTCTGACTCAGCGAGTCTTCCTGTGGGATCTGGACGAGACCATCATCATCTTCCACTCTTTGCTCACCGGCACGTTTGCACAGAAGTTTGGCAAGGTCTGGCCCAGCCCGCCACGCACTTATGTCACCACATATACATTTTGTGCAGCCAGAAGAAGTAATATTTGCTTAGCGTTACATTTTAAATGTACCTAAGAAAATATACACATAACCTGGTATATGTGCGTGTGGAAATGCCCAAGTATTGTGATTTATTCATTATACTCAGGACTGTTGGGCCCATGTAA
Source organism: Coilia nasus (assembly GCA_027475355.1). NCBI lineage: Eukaryota > Metazoa > Chordata > Actinopteri > Clupeiformes > Engraulidae > Coilia > Coilia nasus. The sequence goes on along the minus strand of CM050201.1, from coordinate 8,064,493 downwards.
TAAAGCCTAAGATGGTAGATAGGCGGAGCAAGGTACTTCATGGTAGTTCATGTCTATAGGAGCAAAGTGGAGATCAGTTCCAGGCTGCATAAAAAAAGGTGTGTTGATGTGTTTGGCTGTAGAAAGTCATATTATCACAACATTTTTCTTGAATGGGCAGGGGAGATTGTGACATCATGTCCGAAATGTTCATCCTTTGCTCAGAAAAATACGGCTTTTTAGTATTGTGTGAAATTCTAGGGTTCTGACCCCAACGCTATACAGCGTGCCTCTGCACTCCATAAAGGGGTGTAAAGCCTTGGATATATTCACCGAGTCTATTCATCAAGTCTTGCACACGCAAAAGTGACGTCACCGATGCATCAGACCCTTTATACTTCATTCAACACACACGGCAATCCTCTCCTCATCAGAGGTGTCAAATGCCACAGTAGTTCGGGAACCATGCGTGTCAGAGGAGTGAAACATGACTGAATTGCAGGTTTACGTCTTGATTTGGGAATTAAACTGGATAAATCCGAAAAGGTTTGCGTCAGTGTGTATATTTACGGTGTTTTCAGCTGTATAACTTTATAAGTGATGATAGGATAAGGCAAAATAAGTTAGCTTAATAAATGAACTGCAGGTTTGCACCTGTGTTGGTTTGTGGATAAAACTGAACAAACTCCTAAAAGTCAGTCAGTGTTGTATTTCTTGTGAGTTTCCAGTAATACTAGCTGATTTGTAGCAATGGAAAATGCATGTTTAGGCTGGTAGTTGCTGGGCTAAAGTTAGCTGAAACTAGACTAGCCATGGCAAATGTTGATGTGCACCAACATCATTTTGACGTCACTTTTGTGTGCGCACACGGCTGCGCACAGCGAGTATATCCAAGGCTTTAGTGCCCCCCCCCCCCCCCCCCCCCCCATGCAATCGTGGTTCCAGTAAGTGAATCGTCATGAAGGATCTTGCTCTGCCCATCTACCATCTTTGATAAAGCTACACATGATTAAGTGACATGATTTGCCTTGCTTTGACTGGTGCATTCCAATTGTGACCTTCTTGCCTTGGTTGCTTCCTGGGTTGTGTTCTCTGGGCCTTCACCTGAGCAGGACCCTACCACTGTGCTCAATCTGGGCCTTCAGATGGAAGAGCTGATCTTTGAGCTGGCAGACACCCACCTGTTCTTCAACGACCTGGAGGTAATCCTGCCATTCGTACACCGCCACCCACCCACAGGCTTCTGCTCCGGCCCTCCACCCAACATCCGTGTCTAAGGCCTGATTCACACCAAACACTGCTCGTTTTCTGTCTGTATTCGTTTAGAATGCATGTTAACAAATTAGACTATTCACAGACTATACACCGCACATGTGATCTGAGCGTATTCTGTCCGTGAAATGCGCAGAATGCGGCTGCAGCTAGAAAATAGAAACTGAGTCTGTTGTTCTGCGCGTGATGTGAGCATATTCAGCCAAAATCCTATTGAAAACTTTGGCACAACTATACAATTTATGTCAACTGTGCTATCAATGCATGTACTGATACAGGGGATACCTCAAAAACCTCGCAACTGTCTGCAAAATATTACCACTTGCTTACAACTGCATGAAACAAACACTGGAAAGCTATCAATATTGACCTTATCACATCAGATCTGCACAAGTGCAGTGACTAGCCTCCGTGAACACAGAAACTGTGAACTACCTGTGAAGTTGTCACACTGTCCAGTCAAACATGTTGTAGGTATCAACAGGAAACATGGCGTTGTGCACTTAAAGACACTGGCCAAGTGCATTTGAAGACAGGGCTGGCAGCTGAATTCCTGCTCACTCGATGTATACGCAGACATGTCCGGTGTGAATGCAAATACGCTCACAATATGCTCACGCGCTGTACACGGTTATGTGCTGTATACGGTCAAGTTGGTGTGAATCAGGCCTAAGGCCTCATTTCTACTGACTTGACCGTGTACAGTGCTGTATACGGTCAAGTTGGTGTGAATCAGGCCTAAGGCCTCATTTCTATTGACTTGACCATGTACAGCACGTGACCGTGTACAGTATGTGTGACAGAACACGCTCAGATCACGTGTGCGGTGGAAATGGTCTAATCTGTTAACGCGCATTCTAAATGAATACGGGCAGAAAACGGTCATTTGCTGTCTACGCGCTGTATACGGACAGTGTTTGGTGGTAATGAGCCCTAAGACCTTAATCTCACGTTCTTCTCTCTTTCAAGGAGTGTGACCAGGTTCATGTGGAGGATGTGGCCTCTGACGACAATGGCCAAGATCTGAGGTAGGTTTCAAGCAATCAAATCTTAAACGAACACCTAATCCCCATTCACAGTTCTGACACAGAGACATGCACCTTCCAGCACTGACTACTAAGATTTGGAGGATGGGTTTGTAATTTCGTCTGAAGTAATTATTACCATTGTAACAAGCTCCACACACTGATCTCTCAACACACAACTGCTTGCGGTGGCATGTTTGTTGGAACAGTCTGAATTGGACGTATTCACACTTTAGTACACTACTCCACACCTAAAGCTAAAGAGTGTGTTTGCATATATGTACTATATAAATGTGTTCCTATTTGATGCCTTTGATTTTTTTGTTTTGTTTCGATACAATGGCATTGCACTCAAAATACCTCACACACAATCAGGTCTCACACATACCTCACACACAAATTAAGTACTTTTTTTGTTTTCACTGACCATTACAGCGACATAAAGTGCACTGTAATGGTGCTTCCTCGATGTGAAAAAAATCTTAAAGTCAGAAACATTATATGTGAAATCCGTGGCGATACCAGAACAGGACTGAAAGAATAAATTTTATCTCTGTTGGTTTATATTTTGCCCTGAAGTTAGGTCTCATGGACTGTGAAACAGAAGGCAGTGACTCCACCTCTCTTTTAGGGCCATGTGTTTATTTACATCAGCAATCAATCAATAAATCAGCTACTTGTCAAGTGCAAAATCACCGTACTCTCAATACACGTATACAATAAATAGTAAAATAAAAATAAATAAAAAAATAACAAAAACAAAATTGCAATGCCAAATGTAATGTCCCTGTTTGACTAAGCCTGCTTGCCATGTCCCTCAGCAACTACAGCTTTGCCACTGATGGCTTCACGGGCCCCAGTGGGGGAGGGGGGTCGGGCCCCACCACGGCGGTGCAGGGAGGCGTGGAGTGGATGCGCAAGCTGGCCTTCCGCTACCGGCGCCTCAAAGAGATCTACAACGCCTACAAGGGCAACGCCGGAGGTAAGGGGCTACCAGATGGTGTCTTGCCACCAGAGCATCCTTAAAGCAAAATTAAGTAGTTTTCCTCTTTGGTCGCGTTTAGTTTTTCTCAGGTTGGAAGCAGAATTGTCTCTCATTCAAACTGCAGAGAGACGGCCCACTCCTCCAAACTTACTTAGTGTGGTTATAGCCCATGGAGGGCAGCAAAGCTCATTCAGAAGTGTTTCACCCTATTACGGGTTAATGAACCACTGTAACGATTTTGGGAACATTATTTTAAGCTTGAGGAAACTACTTAGTGTTGCTTTAAGACGCCTTTCAAAACTCATCACTTTCCAGAGGACTGCCTCCTATCCTCACAGTAATGTACACTGCCTGCCTTCTACCCTGTAAGTGAGCATAAAGCTCGCTGCATCATATCTATGAAGAAGTCAGTTAAATGCAAGAGGACCAATACATTATGCCCATAAAAATGGTTTAAACTTACTTAGTGAGGTTATAGCCCATGGAGGGCAGCAAAGCGAATTGAGCAGTGTCTTTCACCCAGTTACAAGTTGATGAACCACTGTAACGATTTTGGGAACATTAATTTAAGGTTAAAAAAACTACCCTGTGTTGCTTTAAGGAGCATTTGGAAAGTGTAAAGCTTGCCGCATCCTATCCATAAAGAAGTCAGTTTAATGCAAGAGGTCCAATACATCATGCCCATAAAGTTTACCATTCGGCTTAAAAATGGTTCGAGCGTGAGCAGTGAGAGTAGGCTTTATGTAGTATGTCAATAGAAGAGATGGTATAAATGGTAATGCAGCATGTCATTAAAATTCAGTGGCTGAAAAAAATAAGGTCATAATGAACAACATTAAATGCAAGAGATAGCTTGCATACAAAAAAAGCAGCATCTTCAGCTCTCAGTTGAACTACCCACCCTGAAGAACTCGTCTGTGCTAAAATTAAGGGGTGGAATCTCTAACTCATTAACACAATCACTCTTCATTTATTAGGCAAACACTTTCTGACCGAATTATTTTAAGCTTCTGAAAAAAAAACGTTCTAAAAGATATCAGGAGGTACGACGGTTGTTGCCAGTCTTAACAAAGGTTTTTAACCTTGGCCTCCTAACAGTACAATTGTGTACAGTGCTTTGCCAAAAAAAATACCATGGAAGTGTTGTCGGATTTACAGTGGATGTTTGCCAACTGCACCAGCTGGAAGTTTTGGTAAATTTCATTGCTTTGCTCTAGATTACAACCCTTTAGAAGATAGTCACACAGATGTGTTTAGAATTTAATAAAATGATAATTCAAAATGTAAATGTTAGTTAGTTAGTTAGATGTTAAATGGATGTGAAGAGTATTACAACCTCAAAAAAACTTTTAAAACACTGCTCCCAGTGTACTCTACAGGTGGGTAATATAGGTGTAGTGTTGTGACAACAGCACCCTCCTCTGTGTGGTTGAGGAACTGCAGGGCCTCACCTAGTCCGCTTCCCTCCCCGCCAGGCCTGCTGAGCCCCATGAAGAGGGACCTGCTCCTGAGGCTGCGAGCCGAGATCGAGACGGTGACCGACACCTGGCTCAGCATTGCACTCAAGTCCCTGCTACTGATCCAGTCAAGGTGGGAAACCCCTACACTTTTTACCCAGCATGCCCTAGGTCTGAGATTATAATGAATGGCCTTGAGCATTGGCGATATTGCTGAACTGCCGCCCCTCCCTTCTCATGTGCCTGTCCAGCATGCTGGGCTGCTGCTTCTTTGTAGCCCAGCACTGAAAGGGGTGACTCAGCAGTTGTTGGGCTCCAAGGGGTTTTCCTAAGTTATCCCCTTCTGTAGTTTCCCATCGTAATGGACACCACAGTGTTCCCCCAGAGCATGTGCTATACTGGTCATGAGCCAAGCTAAATAATCTGAAATCAAACCCTTTTGTTAATGATCTACATTTTCAGTTCAAATCTGATCTAAAAGTACCAAGGTTATTCAGAAGTAGACATTTTAGAGACCGTAGCCTAATTGTTTTAGGTTGTAATGTTGTTCACATCATGTTGATGGCATGATGAACACAATATTTGTGTTGTTGCGAAAAAAGGTACGGCAGTAAGTCCTTTTACGTGTTGCAACATATGGGCACAGTCACACAAAAAAATCACATTTTTCAACTTACTTCCCCTTACGGTAGTTGCGTTGAAACCCCAGCTTTTTAAAAAATAATCCTGTGAACAAACGAGAATAGTCTTGTTTCTGCATTGTGTGACCATGGCTGTTTTTCCTGTGTATTCATATGGGAATGTGTGTGTTTATATATGTTATATATGTGTGTGTGTGTGTGTGTGTGTGTGTGTGTGTGTGTGTGTGTGTGTATTTTGTGTTCACAGGGGAAGGTGCATGAACGTGCTGGTCACCACTACCCAGCTTGTTCCTGCGCTAGCAAAGGTGCTACTCTACGGCCTTGGGGAAGTGTTTCCTATCGAGAATATCTACAGTGCTACAAAAATAGGTACGACCAACACAGCTGTTTGTTACTGTTCTTTGTAAAAGGAGGTGATGGTTATTGTCATGTCACAGAGGGGCCTGTGGACATCACATTCTGACATTGGCTATGTCTCAAAATAGCAGTAAGTAAAAAAAGAATCATTTTAGAGTTCCTGTGTGCCCCGGAAACTTGAAAAACAATTGACCATTTTCCAGTTATTTCTGTAGCTGAAAATAAACTAGGCTGTGTATCAAAGTAAACTAAACCAAAACCCGAAGTCATGTGACATGGTAGCACATGCAGGCTGGGTGACTTTCCAACTTCACTGGCCGTATAAGGTGTGGTGAATGTTCACCAGTTTCTGAAGAGGAGTATAGTTCAGACAGTGGGATAATTGGTAACTGGTTTGTCTGGCTCATCAAAGTTACAGCTTCATAATGTCAGAGATGTGCCACAGACAGGCACATAATACTTTATGGCATCACTGAAATGCCACTGAAGAAGAGTGAGAACCCTCAATTGCCCTAAGAGTAAGCATTATAGAGCAATAAATCAAGGTGAAATTAAATTGAAACTAATGGCACATAATATTAGTGAACACAAACACAAAACGTTGATGATAAAGGGGACTGATCATCTACCTCTCTACTCTAAAGGATACAAAGGCATGTAGGAAGTCCTTCAAGAAGACAAATGAGTTTTTTTCACACTTAACTACACAAACTGCCCTGAGCTTTTGGAAGATACCCCACCACAGTGATGCACCCATTGGCTTGTGTGCCCTTCACAGGGAAGGAGAGCTGCTTTGAGCGCATAGTGTCCCGCTTTGGGAAGAAGGTCACGTATGTGGTGATCGGGGATGGCCGCGATGAAGAATTTGCAGCGAAACAGGTATGCCACTGTTGCACACTTCTGAAATATCCAGGCTACTACTTGCTATATACGTGTATGTGTGTGCCAGAACTCACTTCCCTTTGCCAAGAGATTTCCCTCCCTTTTCCCACACCTAAAGATGACTGCATATAGGACTGGAGCACACCTGGTTTCACCTACTTGGTTAAATTCTAGCCATTATTAATTCCCACTCAGTCCCAGCTGGCTGCAGGCGTGTAGCTAGAAATCTTAAAATGAATGGGCCCAGAAAAAAAACTGGTTATTCAACACAGATTACGATTATTAAGTAAACAGTCAATTAAACAAATGGAGCCTTCTGATTGGATGGGCTTGATTGATAAGTGGCTGGGTAAAGCCCCACCCCAGCCCACCCATGGCTACACCTATGGTTGGCTGGCTGATATAGCATGTATGTATTTCCCTTAAAATGACCAAGATATGAGCTTAAAAGTAAAAGTAGTAAAAAATACCCTGAAAATAGCCAAGGGCTCATATGGTTAAATGCAGAGGACAGATTTCATTAGGGGACTCCCAGTGATGACATAAAATACCCTCTTTTCACTAGTTCATTCCTGGTCACGCAGTCCTGTGATTTTCTCGCCTGGATGTCTTATGATGGACCCCTCTGCACTTCATGTGCTCTCATGGTAGACGTCACCAAGTCAGTCACGTTTATGACCGTGAATTTGGAGATACTTATTAGTTCCTCTCTCACTTGCTGAGGTTATTACGGTTAATGTTAGGATTCTGGTCAGAATCTGTTCCTGTTCCATCGTCCCCTCGCATTCTGCACCGTAATGGTAGGCATTCCCCTTTTCACTCAATAGTGATGCAAAGGTCTGTATGAAAGTGAAAGACAGTCCCATTGGTCATTGTGATCACACAGTACATCACAGTCCACACAACAAAATTCAACCTCTGCATTTAAGCCAGTGCTTCTCAAATAGTGGTGCGATGCCGGGGGATATAACCAAAGTATTCAGACAACTACTTTATTTTAAACTAATTAGCGTGTTAGAGTGTAGATCAGGACCAGGCTTAATGTGTGGGTATCCCCATATGCAAATTGAATAGAATCAATATTGAAATAATGTCAAAAATTACCATCCTAGCTGTAATTCAGTGTTGAAATAACAGTGCTCGTTATGAAAGTCCCCTTTTTGTCATTGTGATCACACGGCACAGCACAGCACACAGTGCACACAACGAAATTCACCTCTGCATTTAAAGCAAAGATAGGAGCAGGCTTCACTCGACGTGTAATCTTAAATGTTTTTAGAGTGCTGGCCTAAATCTAAAATCGAATGAAAACAACAGAAGAGGCCGCACTTTGCATAACAACCTTTAAATTGCACAGACGCGTTTCGGCGTGTGCCTTCTTCAGTTGCACACTGAAGAAGGCACACGCCGAAACGCGTCTGTGCAATTAAAAGGTTGTTATGCAAAGTGCGGCCACCTCTGCATTTAACCCACACACACGAGCAGGGGGCAGCCATGACCACAGCGCCCAAGAGCAGTGCATGGGGACGGTACCATGCTCAGGGTACCTCAGTGGGCACTACTGGCGACCCACAAATTCGAACCTGCAACCCTGCGGTCACAGGTCCGACCTTACCTACCTTAACCGCTAGGCCACTACTGCCCCATATCTGCAAAGTCACGACTAGACACCTCTCCCAGTGTGTAGGCAGTCACTGTGGGCCGCGTGCTGTCCTGTGGTTCCCCTAAGGCTCTTGCAGTGGTGTCTCATGATGACCCCACTGCTCTCCATGCGCTCTAGTGTTTGGCCTCACGCTGTCACCCACATTCACCACAAGTATACGTATGGGTGCGTGTGATTGAGTAAGCAGTTCCTCTCCATGGGCTCATTTCTTTGAATGGGATTGCGGTCAGAATATGCTTGTGTTTCATGACGCTTTGCCACCCTGGTTGTAGGGATTTTTAAGCGGACTGTTATGTATGAAGATACAGGGGTGTCAAACCCATTCCATCCAGAAAGTAAAAACCCTTTCATGTTCATGTCACCGTCCCCACACACTGCTCCCTGAGTGACGTCGTCATGGCAGGTCATAAAAGTCAAAAGGAGCTAAGTAGTAAGCAACTGGATGTCTTTTTTGGGGCTTGAAGAAGTTTCACCTTTTCCCAGAACTGAAGAAGCCTTTTGGATGAAAGGTGAAATGTCTTCAAGCTCCAAAAAGAAGTCCAGTTGCTTATGGCTTGGCTCCTTTTGACTACTATGACCTGAATGAATGAGAATGTACACAGACATTGTTGAATGCAGAGGTTACATTTTGTTGTGTGCTGTGGGATCACAATGACAAATGGGAATCACTTTTACTTTCAAGTTCTGTGCCTCTTCCGTGTGACTATCGACATGTTTCAGTTACACACAGGTGGTTGTACTTTATGAGCTCGTAATACACGCATACGCGTAAATTAACGATTGAGCCCTGTGCTGTAACGGCCTGTCTGTTTTGTGTTTCAGCACAACATGCCCTTCTGGCGCGTCTCTGCGCACGGAGACCTGGTGTCCCTGCATCAGGCCCTGGAGTTGGACTTCCTCTAGAGGACACGCACATGGACGCACACATGGAGACACACACACACACACACACACACACACACAGCAGCCTATAGTACTGTCAGATGGTGGGGAGGTGTTTATACATACTCATCTATATTCCCAGTCTCTTACTGTCTCTCCCACACACACACACGCACTGATAGCTGCCACTACGAATTTGATTGGAAGTCGGTATGCTTGGTAAATGTCATTGGGAAGCAAACTGGAGCACTGGATGACTGGATTGACTAGCATTGGAAGCCCCCCCCCTGCTCCTTATTCTCCCTCTCTACGGCAGCTATCCCTCTCTTTGCCCCCCTGGAAGAAAACTGCCCTCTGGGATTCCCCAGTCTTAAGGCAGCCAGCGGAGTAAGCAGTAGGACAGGACATCGTCTGTTTAAGGTTTCCTCTTTCACAGTCTTGGCCATATCCCATGGAGTCTCCCCACCTCTCTCTCTCTCTCGTTGCCTCTCTCTCTCTTTCCCTCTCTCTCTCTCTCTCTCTCTTTCTCTCTCTCCCCCTCCCTCTCTCTTTCTCTCTCTCTTTCTCTTTCTCTCTCTCTCTTCTCTCTCTCTCTCTCTGTGACTTTCTCTCGCTCACCCTCTCTCTATTTCTCTCTCTCTCTCTCTGTCTCTCTTTCGCTCTCTCTGTCCCTCTCTCTCTCATACACAGATACACTCACACACACTCACAAACACACACACACACACACACACACACACACACACCAAGGGCCGTTGGATTTGTCGCTTCAGCTGTTATGTTTTCACCAAAGGATTGACCAAAGGTCTGCACTGGCATGGACTGGGATGGTTTCATTATTCTCTTTTAATTCTTTGTGTTTTTTTTTTTTGTTTGTTTTTTTTGTTTGTTTTTTTTGTCTGTAGTAGTTACGATCACATGTAATTAACACATCCTGGCAGTCTCTGTGTTTTACAAATCATTCCAAAGTATGGGAAAAAAAATATCTGAATTTAACACTCAACACGTAACATGCTGAATGTGTGTCAAGTAGTTTTGCAGTGGTCATTGCTTATATGGCTTGTGTCCTGGTGGGACAAACAGGGTTCCCTTATCACCTAAATTCTCCTTAAAACATACACAGAAATCCTCTATTGTGCTAAGGCCATTTAGCTGTGGTTGTTGGCCTTACAATAACTACCTTTTCAGTACAAGTACTGCTTTATGCTAGTGACAAGGAAGTAAACAAAGAGTGTAGAAATGAAAGTGAATTGTACAGCCAAAGCCCCAATGGATTCTTTGAAAAGGGCTTGACTGAGAGGAACTGTGCTTAAAGGGTTTCACCTGGTCTGGGTGCAGCAGATTCCTGGGTTTGAGAAAGGAAGCTGAGACTTCCTGTCTTTTGTTTTTTTTTTTTTTTTTTTGTCAGTGAATCGTAGGGAAGAGAGGGGGTTCGAAATGTCGCGGAATGATGGATAGGAGGAAGAAATCCCTAAAATGCCTTGACTACCTGTTACAGCACATGGCTGCATGTACCTCGTGGTACGCACGTAAAGTGCATCTGGGAGGGGTTATTTTAGAAAGCAGGTTTAGTCACTTCACCTGGGTATTTTAACTTGGAGCAAGTGGTGTTCTATTAGGATGCTGACCACTTCTGTTGAGTGAACTTATCTGGGTTGGATGCTAAACCACTTAATTGGAAAAAAAAACCCAGACAAAGGCTCATGTAGTGTTTTTGTGTCTCATCATTACATGTGTGGGAGAAGAATAAAAGGAGAGACATTAATCAGATAGTGCAATATGTTTCTGGTCAGTGGTAGAGCGTGTTTTCCGTTTCAAAGTGACATTTATTTGTAATGTGTTTGTTTTTGTGTGTGTGGGAGTGTGAGAGCTGAAGATTGCAGTGGAGGTGAAGAGCCCTCGACACTGAGAGGTTATGACTGAACAATTCTGAGCCTGAAGTCATTAGTGCATTTTTTTTAGTCACATGCAGCTTGACGATTAAGAATGTGTACTGTTGTTGTTTGTTTGTGTACTGGGTGTGTCTGTATATATTTATACCGTGCCTTTTTGAACCCATATCTTACGTATGATGTGCATCATCTTAAAGGGAGTTATTGACAACCATGTTAACCTATTTTACTTTTAGTGTATGATTTTGATTTGAAGTGTTCAGATTTTTTTTTCTTTGTTGTATGCCTTTTATACCATGTATATTCTATGTATTGAAACATTTCCTTTCTAGGCTGTAATGACTTTTCTTTTTATTCCTGCACAAAACCATCCCCCCCCCCCCCCAAGAGGTTGCTTGTAGCACACACACACACACACACACAAAGACCTAAACAAAGACACACCATCCTGCTGATAGTAAAGTTAGTTCATTCTGCTCCCCTGCCTTCAAAGAATATCTCATATTTTCCTCAGAACTGGCTAGTCTTTTTGGACTTTCAATCATACACAGCAAGATGTTGTGACGGCTCTGCGTTTGCTTGAAGGAGGGATGGGTTCTTGTTGGCTTTGGTGATGTACGGCAAGCATTCTTCTATTGCACAGACAATCACTAAAGGTACTGGAGGATGCTGCTGACTGACTCCATTGTTCCGGTCAAAGATGACAGGCAAAGTTGACAGGTGCTGTCATATGATGCTGTAGACTTTCTGTTGTAGACAAGTGTTTTCCAGGTGAACTGACCTTTTCCCAGATACTGATTAAGATGGCATATGATATGGCAAAACGACTCTGCTCTTTTGTTAGTAATAATCTTTATGTTGATTTTTGACATTTATATAATATTTAAGTGTATGAACAGTTTTAGGTATGAGTTACTACAAAACAAACTTTACAGAAGCTTGGTAAATACAATGAATGGTATTATCTTGATATGTAGGTGTTTAGAACATTGAAGATTCTGTAGACCTGGCTACCTATATGATGCACAACCTGCAACCTCTTAAACAAACACACATTCAAACCAAACACTTTGTTGAGTTGTGTCTCTGAGGAGGCTAAATGCAGCTTGGAGTCGTTTTGCGTTACTGAAGAGAGATGTGGTATACCAGTCCTCAGCCTGTTGGATGGTGGAGCCGGTGGATTGTGCCTTTTCATTTTCTGCATCCTGTTATGCATTGGTGATACAACACCCAACCATTATGAAGGCACATAACATATCTCAGCTTGACTATGTGTGGGAATGAAGAATTCCTCAATCAATGTGTACAGTAAAAAAAAAAAAAAATTTCCAGCAGCCTCTCTTGGCTCGTTTGTGTGTGTTTTTCCTTTCTGTCTGATTGGACCGGCATACTGTTGAAAGGTCGACAGGGGTTTCCTGTGTACTTGTAAATTAAAAAAGGCTCTTTGCTCAAGTGTACTGTTTGTATTGCGGTGATCGCTTAGTTTAAAACTAATGTGATTGGTTATGTGTGCATCTGTCACGTTTACACCGTAGGTCACTGCACACACATGGTAGTCAGTGAGAAGTTCGTTTTTGTGAACCGTTATAACTATTGGAATTAACAGTTATTTCACAATACCCTAAACACAATTTGCAGATCTTGTAGACACATTTTCTTAAACTCCAAAAACATTTAAATACTATACATTTTGCATTGCACTGCCCTTTAGTGCTGCATAGTGGTATAGGCACAAGTGCTAAGAGGTAAGCAGACACAAAAAAAAAAACACAAATGTCGTAAGTTGAACACAACCACTCAAAAAGGAATAAAGCTTGCTCAAATGATGTGACCCAACCAGTATAAGCCAGTTCAGGATGCAGAGAGTTTTTTGGTCACTGCAAAATCTGCTTCATCAGAAAGGCACCAGAGGACAAACGTGTGGGGTATGTGGTGCAAAAAGGAACAGGAAAAATGCAGGGATCAGCAAGACTGAAAGTAATACTGCACTGTAATTTTAATTACTGAACATTTAAACTACCATCAAACACTATGTTGTCAATAAAAATGGAATAAGGAAGTGCTAGACAGCCTTAACACCAGGGCTGGTCTGTCTTAACATGCTGTTGGTGTAACGTGGCAAAGCTTAAAGTCAGTCTTGCTCCTCTTGAAAGGAGAAGAGGTATGTTATTTTAGGTTTATTTACCTTATTGATCCCTTGAGCGAAATTGGTTCTCTGCATTATCCCAATTCCTGGAGTAGTGAATTACACACTAACCTGGAGCAGTGGGCTGCCTGCCTGCACTTCAGCCATGCTCCAATCGGGGATCTAACCCACAACCCTTTAGATTCAAGGCCGTAGCCTTAACCAGTAGGCCACAGCGGGCCCAATTTGTTTGGTGCACCTTAGACAAATAATAGACCTGAGTTTAAGAGTGATGACTAAATGATTTAAGCAGATTGAGCCAGGAGGGTATAGCCTGGTAAAGCAACCCCTCCTACTTCATTTTATTGTGTACAGAGGGTGTGGCAGTGCAAAATGTAATGAAGTACGAGGGGCTGGTTTACCAGGCTAAGGAGGGTTCGCCAAAGAGGTGAAGGTGTACAGGGGAAGTCCTGAAAAAGCAATGCAATTTAACTCTTATATTGCTTAAGACTTGAGTTATTAGAATCCTCTTATTCAATGAATGGCTCCAACAGATACATAATGCTGCATTGTAGCTTCTGAAGTCAAGTCACTAATTGTTGGAATTGTTTTATGTCAAGTAGGTTCATATTCTTAATGTGAATTGCATGTGTTTTTAACTTCTCCAGGGCGATCACATTATTCAAATATGCAAAATGTTACACCATACTTCAGCTCCATTCATTTTCATGTACCTGCTTATGTTTTTCTGTCTACAGACATTCTGCAACAACCCCATCCAACTTAACCACAAGGACTATAAAGCTTTCTTTCGGTGACAGAGTATTACATACATGTATTTAATTACAAATATATTAACATCTTCCACTTTAAAAAAATACAATCCAAAATGTACAACATTTACAAAGTGAAGGCGAGAACAGGAAGTAGCACCAACCACAAACACAGAAAAGTGAAGCCTACAACCTGTTTTTGGTCTGGTAACAAGTGCTGAAATTGAAATGGAACCCTACTCATAAGATGTCCCGTCAGTGCATGCTTTCTGGTGTTTTTGTTATAAAAATCATTTTCATCATATGGGCAACTTACAATTCGTTAAATTCAGTATAAACTACTATACATTGGCAGCACAACTACAAATTGCAGTGGTGCTGTGCGACACATCTGGTCTGGGTTTGTCTTCTTACTGTATAAAAAACACTTGCAGGCCTAGGAGTAAAAATTACCAGCCATTTTCTGCATCCTTTTCTGTGCTGCTGTCAACGGCCTTGGTAGGGGTGGTGATGTTGATCGGCGTGGTAATGTGTGTGAGAAGTCCACCTCGTCCATACCTGAGTCCATGACTTGGACCATGCGCATCACCATGTACATTGGTGAAATTCCATCATCTTCAGGCACTTTAATGGCTGAGTGCTTAGGATGAAACTGCCTGTAGTATACTATTTTTCCTAGAATTCCTAGTACATAGAGTGTAGCCACTGAAATAAACACTCCTATCGCTGGCATGCCAAAGATGGACACATCTTTACCACTCTCCCACCACCACAGCACAAGGAGAAGCGCAGTGTCCACCGCTATTATGGAATGATAGATGATACTCCTTCCTCTCGACCTGCCCTTGGACACACTGAACCAGCTGAAGTACCAGATGAGAGCTACGGTGGCCCAGTAGAGCCATTCCCAGACCGGGTGTTCCATGAAGTCTGTTTTCTGAAGGCAGGCCCAGAGAAATAGTATGAACCACAGGCCAGTGAAATGGGCAGCAATCACCACAGGCAGCGTAGAGGCAACGAGGGCCACTGCCGCCACACGCGGGATGATAAAGAAGAGGTTCCACAGGAAGTAGACAAACGACGAGGGCCAACTCAGCTGTTCCTTGTCCTTGACGAAGGCTCGCATGGAGCGGTGGTACGTCAGCACACTGAAGGCAATGGCGGAAAACGAACCCAGAGTTTTAAGACCTGCAGGGGAGAAGGCAAAGCAGGAGCGCATGATGACATGTTTATCATACGGCAGTGTTTGCACGGTGCACTTGTTATTGAGTGCCTTGAGGAATCTCAGAGATTTTTGCATGCATTCAGCCAGCAGCTTTTATCCAAAGTGACTAACATATTTTTTTGTCAGTGTGTGTTCCCTGAAAATATCTTGGTGCTAGCACCTTGCTTTATCAGTTGAACCACAGGAACCAGGAACAAACTGCAGTGTTGCTAAGCGCATGAATACACACAATCTCACTTAATGTAAGCCTGCTCTTGGGAATCTGAACTCCCATTCTCTGGTTGTCATCTGTCGTAAGTCAAATAGGAGGCTCAGGATATATATTCTATTTACGTGGTTGAGTAACCAAGGCAAAATATTGGCCCATTGTCGTGTTTATGGCAGTTCTTCCTCAAAATATCACAACTTCCACAAAACCAGTTAACTGAATCTTTCTGCTGTTACATAATATGTCTCTATACTTCCAGTTGAAACAGTTCTACACACGTATAATCACATCAAAGACCTGTTTTACTGTACCCTTGCTTTTTTTAACACATTTCTCATCACTCTGGATGAAAGGTTATCAGAGCTAATGACACCAACAGTGGAAACTACCTTATTGGCCTCTGTTTTAGGGGGGTATTGCATCAACATGTTTCACATACCTAAGTTTTAACAGCCTTTGCCGCGACACTGAGTGAACACGGAATGCAGAAAATATCTGTATTTTTTTATTGTATGACATCCATGCTGTATGTAAGCTGTTAATAAATTGTATTGCTGCCTTCATTGGTATAATTGTATGTATCTCAGACAACAGCCCTCCTAACACAATTGATTGTTATTAAGATATGCAATTCTGTACAGATCTTGTTTTAATGTAGTCAACTCCTCTGTGGCCTGTACATAATAAACATTTGAGAGAGAGAGACAGAGTGACAGAGAGAGAGAGAGAGAGAAAGAGAGAGAGAGTACCTGTGACCCACTCCACGTCCTCTCTGATTGAGATGATGGCGATCATGAGGGTGAGCTGAGGTGCACTCTCGGTGAATGTCTCGATAAGGCGCAGCAGGCAGAGGTCGTGGGTCAGGTAGACAGCGATGCCCTCCTTCAGAGATGTATGGCTGGTCAGGTTGTGCAGAGAAATCTCCATTACCGCAGCAAACCTGTGCCGTGCGGAATGTGCAGAAGGTGAGCAATGATTCATTGTGTAAGTGAAATTAAACCATTGGTGAACCTTACAACAGATAAACAGTAACATGTGTTTTAAATATCAATGCACCACGTTTGAATAAAAATGTCATTGCACATACTTATTCATAGCACCTATAAGATTTTTCATCAAATCAATGTTCTCCTTGCAGGTAAATCCAGGTGCTTGGTTCATGTTAGATAAAACAATATATGTATAATGAATTAACGTTATATTTCGCCATGACAGAAGCAAAAATCAAAACCATTTAGCTAGAATTATTTAGCCTTTTAAACTTCATATCTCTTCAACTGACGTTCGATACACGCCCACTGAAAGCGGAGCAAGCGATACTTACATACTACACTTCGCTCAGATGATGTTCTTTGATTTCGCTTGCCTGTATTTTGGGCATAAGAATCGAAAGCACCCAACTGCATTTCCTTTAAATGGGTGAACAAAACCCCCTCTTTGCAGGGCCAACAAACAAATTCAAATCAAGTGGCAGTTAGAACCAGTGGTTATCTAAATGAAACATACTCCAGAAAACAGAACAGAACAGTCACCAACCTGAAAATGACTCCCAGTTGACACACGTGGAGTACTCCCAGAGAGGGTCTGTTCTTCAAGTACTTTTCCAGATAAATATATTCACTGAGGCTGGTTCTCTCCTCTTCAGAGCTATAGTTGTACCAAAGCCAACTGAATGCTTGTAGCAGCATAGATGATCCCAGCAACAGGAAGATCAGTACTCCCATACTGACGTATGCCTGCTCTTGATAGAAAGTCACAACTGCCCAAATGTCAAGCACCACATCCGATAGGAAGAATATAAAACCTGCAATGTTCAACAAAAAGTCTGAGGCAGGATAGAAAAATGGGAAGCCTTCCTCCATTTTCTTGAGTACTTTTCTCTGGTTTACTGTCAAAAAACAGCACACACAGGTAGGCTATTGCTGGTATTCTTCTTGATGTGTAGATACTCAGCGAAGAAGAAAATCAAGTTCAGACACGTTTACATAATAGACAGACTTGCTTCATGACAAAACCACATTTCTGCCAAAAAACAACAAAGCAGAAGAGGAAAAGCTGCCATTTCCATGGTGGTCTTAATGTTTCGGCAATTGAAAGCACAACTGAAAATGAAAGCACGCTCAAGACCTCTTCAAGTAGAGGAAACATTTCAAGAATGTTTGAGTGTCTCCGCCTCCTTCTGGGACTTAACATCCTGCAGGACACTGAACAGGCAGTCCAAACATGACACATCATGGGCTCTGTGTAAAGCTCAGGCATTAACCACACAAAACAGCCTATAAATAACACACACTCTTCTCCTACGTTTTTCTCATAACCGTGACTCATTGGCACAGTGCTTAAAGTGCCATTAACACACTGAAAATCGGTTACTACTGCTACGACCACCACCACCACCTACTACTACTACCACCACTACTACTATTCCCAGCATTGCCAAACTATTGTACAGCAGCACATTGCATAATTGCATAGCTCAGAGGAACCTCAGGAGCAGCATAACTTAGACCAACACTGCAGGCAAGGGAAACTTAGGATGATTCTAAAGTCCCTTTACTCACAAGCAGTCTTCAAAGAAATAATACCAAATCAAAATTAAAGAATAATCTAAAAAGTTAAGATGTTCACAAAATAACAGCTTGGATGTTAAACCCTGCATTCTAAAACACAATTTGCAGAATTCTGCAACAAGTTTATCGAAAAATGACTGGAGTTTGAACTCTTTCAACATGCAGGGACATCAAGTGAAACTGGCTCTTTAAAGATATTTGTAAATACAACCAATCTTATTTGTTAGCTCATGGTGTACTATATACAGCAATCACCTGCACTCAAACTATTACATTGTGTCAGTCAGGCACTTTCACATAGGAAAACACTGCTACACTGATGGGTCTAGATGCAGAACCCCTTTTGTTTCAATAGCTTGCCTGGCGCCACAATGGTTTGCAAATACAATTTTTTTTATCACACATGCACTGAAGCTTTCGGAGGATACAACATTTTTTTTGCATAGCTGCACATATTGCTTAACACAGCAAAACGTTCACAACCTCAAAATATCGATGACCCTGAACTGTTACCATAATCTATCCCAAAGTAACACATCGCATATTAAAAAGTGCATTTATTTATAATATTAAAGGGTTTCATTTCTTTAAAGAAATTACAGTACAGTGAAGACCATAAAAATGACTACATGCAGCACAAGCCATTGAAACTAGTAAAAGCAGCCAGCAACCTGTTTTCACACAGGTTCACTCAGAGGAAGTGATCCCAAAAAGGGGAAACAAAAATGTTGTCTTAGGATGCCTCTTAGTTGCATGTGTTCCTTCTTTTTTTAAATCAAATCTTGAAAAACAAACATTTTAAAAGCTGTATAAATTGTACATCAAAGACACAGAGTGTGAAATTGCAAAACTGATAGCTGTGTATGTCTTCCTGCAGTAAAAAAAAATAAAACGCATGGAAAACTATGAGTAAAAATACCCAGCCATTTTCTGCATCCTCTTCTCTGCTGCTGTCAAAGGCCTTTGTGGGGGTTTTGGTTGGGGTAGGAAGTCCACCTCATCCATACCTGACTTAACTGTTTCAAAGCCATTTAAGCACGCTGGTGCAATATTGTCATCATCTACAGACACTCTTGACTGCTTAGGATGGAATCGTTTGTAGTATACCATTTTTCCTAGTATTCCTAGTGTGTAGGATGTACCCACTAAAATAAACACTCCTAGCACTGACATGCCGAAGATGGAAGCATCCTGATCGCTCTCCCACCACCACAGCACCAGGAGGAGTGTGATGTCTACTGCTATTGAGGAATGATAGATGATACTCCTTCCTCTTGACTTTCCATCAGACACACTGAACCAGCTGAAGTACAAAATGAGAGCTACGGTGGCCCGGTAGAGCCATTCCCAGACTGGGTGATCCATGAAGTCTGTTTCCTGACGCCAGACCCAGAGCAGCAGTGTGAGCCACAGGCAGATGAAATGGACAGCAATCATCCCAAGGGGCAACGTACAGGCAGCGAGGGCCACTGCTACCACACGCGGGATGATCAAGAGAAGGTTCCACAGGAAGTACACAAAAGATGAGGTCCATGTTATCTGTTCCTTGTCCTCGCTGAAGGCTCGCATGGAGCGGTGGTACGTCAGCACACTAAAGGCGATGGCAGAAAACGAAGCCAGAGTTTTAAGACCTGCAGGGAAGAAGGCTAAGCAGGAGCATGTAATCAGATGTTTATCAGTGTGGTTGCTCCTGTTTTTGAACCCCCATAAAGAATCTCAGAGAAGATGGTGCGTTTTGCATGTTTCCAGTGATTTTTTTCTTTAGTAAACCTATTTCTAGTCAGGTTATTCAAATAAAAACATTGAAACATTAAAGTGCAAGAGGGGTTACGCTGACAATTTACCTGTGACCCATTCCACATCCTCCCTGTGGGAGATGATGGCGATCATGAGTGTTAGTTGCGGTGCGTTCTCAGCGAATGTTTCAAATAGACGTAACATCCTGAGGTCATGTGTCAAGTAGACGGCGATTCCCTCTTTCAAGGGTTTGCGGTCCTTCAGGTTGTGCAAAGAGATCTCCATCACACCGACAAATCTGAGGCAGATGCAATGTGACAAATTAAAATGAAGTCCACCTGGGATTAAAGAAACAGGGTTTTTGAGGACCATTTCGCAAGAGGTGGTCTGCACACTGTTTTGCTCCAGAAAAAAAAACATTAAAAAAAAACCAAGGCAACGTGTCAATCCCATCGGATCTTTATTACGCCTTGAGGGACATGTTCAGCAGGCCTATATTAGCCTGGTAAACTAGCCCCCCCGTATTACACTTCCTTTCATACAGAGAGTCTGGCTGTCCTTCCATTGACATGTATGACTCCGGTAGAATCTTTACAGGGCCAATCAGTAAACAGAGGGAGTGTTCATGAGAGATGACATTGACTCTGTGCTACATTTCACACAGGAATTCTGCGCCCTGTATACTCCAAAAGTTTATTTAATCAGCAAAATGAAGGCAATATTTCGACCACAGGATCTCTGCCAGGCAACTGGGAACATGTTGGGAATGTTCCTAATAATGTTTCCAATTGTCTGACGAAGATCCTGTGGTAAAACCGTTCCCAACAGTGTTTCCAATTGCCTGACCAAGATCAAGTAGTTGAAATATTCCCTTGTTATTTCTAGAATAAACAAACCTTTGGAGCATATACAGTGCATGGGCAGACCTCCTCTGCGCTGTGGCTTGTATACTTTTCTCTGGCACCTGTAAGATTGCTTTTGGATTACCACACCTTATCACTGTTTTACACTCATAAAGCCATACAGTCATTTTACAGTCATAGTCATAAATACTACTACATTGTATCTATGACAGTTTGTCTTTTTGTCTTTTCATATATCTTAATATCTTTTGTTTAAAATAATATCTTATTTATGGATAAAGGATAGAGGCTGGTCCATGTTAATGTATCAAACACTATTTTAGAGAGATCAAGTCCCTGCAATGTATGATTTCGAAACCAAGATACAGAGAAGTACTTTTGTGCACTGACAATAGACGTAAGTGCAGTTTCTATAAGCGGAGAAATAAAAAAATCCCTCTTTATAACACAAACAGATGACCTAAAATCAAGTGACAACCAGTGCTTATCTGAACAACCAACCTGAAAATGACTCCTAGGTGACACACATGGAGTACTCCCAGAAAGGCTCTGTTCTTCAAATACTTTTCCAAATAAATATGTTCACTAAGGCTGGTTCTCTCCTCTTCAGAGCTATATTTGTACCAAAGCCAACTGAATGCTTGTAGCAGCGTAGATGATCCCACCAACAGGAAGATCAGCACTCCCATACTGACGTATGCCTGCTCCTGATAAAAAGTCACAACTGCCAAAATGTCAAGCACCACATCCGAGAAGAACAACAGAAGACCTGCGATGTTAAACATAAAGTCTGTGCAAGTATAGATGAATAGGATGCCTTCCTCCATTTTCTGGGGTGCTGTTCTGGTTTAGTATTGAATTAAAATACAATCAGGAACTGATGGCGTTCTTACTGCAGTGTTAAAAAGGACTAAAAAATAAAATCTGTTACAGCCCAAGTTAGGACATATTTAAAACTAACTTTCACAAAAAGTCAAAGGAAAGTACTGCTGAAGTTTCCCTGCCATCTCTTGGGTGTAGACAAGTGAGGACGCAACTGAAAATGAAAGTAGGCCTACACTTCAAGAAAACCCTTAAGTAATGACCCTGCAGTTTGACAGCCTGTCCAGAGTTCACACTTGCAATCACATGCATCTCTCTCTCTCTCTCTCTCTCTCTCACACACACACACACACACACACACACACACACACACACACACACACACACACACACACACACACACACACACACACACAGTCCTTCATATGATTTGGTAACACTGCATATGACCATGAGGTTACTATAGTATAAAACTTAACTCATGTATTAATCATGCAGCACAGCTGATCCACGACTTACCTCACAGCACTACCATACCTTTTCCCCTCACCTGCACTGGTGATGCTTGATCTCTCAGTGTTGATCGACTAGATAAATGTAGGGTTGAGCGCAGAGCTTCCCTTTCCACTTTAACCTCTGTGTATAAATAAATTATTCTTAAATAAAGGTGTGGTAATTTTGTAATAACAACATCGATCACGTTTAGGCTACGTAATTAACATGACTGTATAAGAGACAGGCCTTGTAAACCTCATAGCCTATCTCAAACTGATAGGTGCCTTCTGGGAAAACGGAAACAAGTCGCCAGGATTTCGCAGCATATGGAAAGGTCAAACAGAATTATACGAGTTTTTTTTTTTTTTTAAAGTTATACCGACCTTTTGCGCTGTAACAGCTTTTTGCAAAACTGCAGCCTATAGATTAACTTTTTTTTTCGTTAATGGGACACCACTTAAATGACAGGTTTTCAGGGTTTTTTTTAGGTTCAGGCCTATCCCCAAAACAACTCTCCATCAAGTTTTCACTCGAATGAGGACGGCGCTGAAAAATATTTACAGGGCAACGGTATAGAGTAAATTGAGCTGTTTAAGAGGCGCTTGCTTGATTAAAGAATTTAACGTGGCTTCCCCTAAAATTCACAGACATGATAGGCTAATCCGCGGACAGATTCCAGGACTTTTATTCACACGATAGCTTTTTTCTAATGTAAGTACATGAACAAACAAGTACATGTAAGTGACTATGAACAACGTCACTGGGCTTTATGCGTAGCAAATGAGGCGGACTAGCCCAAGCCTTGGACTTACCCACTGTGAATTAGGCTACTTATTAAGTAGGCTACTTAAGCAAATTACACGCATTTAATAGCGCTATGCAACGGCAGACAAATATGATGCAGACAAATATGATGCAAAAGGCAGCTGCTATAAGGTGTTTAATAATGCTTAGTTTTGATGAGTTCAGCATCAGTTCAGAAGCCGCATAGCAACAAATAAATAACAGCCAGAAATGTAAGCACAGTTAGCAACAACCCACCCCTCTTTTAATATTTACTTTTTTAATGAAATATTATTTTAACGTCACAACTGCGGATGACGTCACCCGAATGGTGGGCTATAAATACAGCTGTCAGAAGAGCAGTTAATCACTTCTTGTCTTGCTGTGATACGTTCAGTATTGAAAACAAAAACACGGATAAGAGTTGTAGAGGTGATAAGTCACCAGTGCCTGAAGAGAAACCCCCCAGCCCTCCACACCTTTGTTGGGTCGAGGTTCAGGAAGACCCCCATGCCCAGGTCAGCATCGCTGAGCCAGACCACACTGAGGTCATTTCTATTCTGTAGTTTCCCAATGTGGAAACCATCACTGAGGTTCCGATCGATGACCAGCTTACTACGCTTGACAACGTCGTCTCCGAGGAGGTGAAGCAGGTCAAGATGACATCTCCCGCTGAACTCCCTGCTGCCTCCCCCTCAGAGGTGACACCTCAGCCAGTCATCCAGAATGACATTGTCCTGGTGGACATTGAGCGGGAGGACCCTGCTCACCTTGACCTGGCCCATGAGGTTCTAGTCAACAGTAAAGTGTTGGAGAGGCATCTGGACTCCAGTGAGGTTCTCCCAGTGTCTCGGGCAGCTTCCGCTACCATCCAGGAGGCCCCAGCTGAGGAACAGGACGTCTCTGACTGTCTCCCTCTGAGAAAACTGCTGGACAGACTTCTTAAAAGATTTAAATAAATTCAATACTTTATTAAAATGTTAACCTGCTGCAGTATCTTCTTTTTATATTATTTTCAATATGTAAAATAAATAGGTCAACAGAAATAGAAAATAACTAGGCCTATAAAATAACTATAATAACAATAGTTAGTGGACCAATCCTTGACTTGAGTTGACACTGACTACACAAGGAGGGCTCCTTATCAGGGACTTGCAAGAATGCAAGGGACTCTGCGTGTCTCGGTGACTATACGCAGCCAGACTATCATAAACTAGGCTCACCCACAGTGTAAGCTCACGTGACCTGCCAGTCAAGCTTAGCAAAGTTTGGCACACCTGTAAGAAGGCCTGGGTTTGAAAGGAAGAGAGAAAAAAGTTAGCAAACTCAACAAATGTAAATATAACAGGACCAACCTCATAGTAGAACTAGAATGCACTCAGGGAGCATAGACCTTTGCCAATAACAAAGAATCCTTTTTAAATATCCTGGATCCAGATGGTAATTTGGATCGCCACAAAAATCTAATAATTTCTTCACTGGCCTCTTTCCAACCCTCCCAGAAAATCCAATACAGCAAATCCAGTCATTAGTTTTTGCATTAAGTGGCTAACCAACAAGCAAGCAGACACAAAAACCAGTGCCAACAAAAAACACTTAAAAAATAGAAAAAGAACTTGAAGGTGGGTTGATGTTTCAATGGTTACATTCCCAGGTAAAGTACTGACCAACTGTTTCAACAGCTTTATCTACATTGTTGTACAAACACTCCCACCGGGCAAAATGTATGAGGGAACACCAACTGAATTGTATTGCAAGGTCACATATATTTGAAACTGCTTGCAACAATCTCTTAGCACCCTCAACAATGGACTCTGTCTCACAAGTAACACCTTACACTGATAAACTGTAAATTCAGGAATTTATTACAAATATAAAACAACAACTTCTACATAAAAACACAATAATGTTGACATAGAAATGATAAACAAATGGACAAAAAAGCCTGAACCTTTCTGAAGTGTGTAACCAAAATTAAATAGAGGACAGCACTCACAGTTTCTTTAACACATTTTAATCACTACACTGACATTTTGCGCTTGTGCCCTTTTGTTAATAAAGAAACTGTGAAGCTGTCCTCTATTTTAATAATTTAATTTAATTAAATGTTTTACATACTAATGATGTAATTATTGATATCTGCCTGTGGCATTAGTTATGAAAAATAGATTTAGCACAAGCTTATCAAACCCAATAAGGATATTAACACTACTGTTATAGCAATCTGCCTGTTGCCTGTTTTGCTCCAGGATCGTTCTACACTTATTAAAAAAGCTTAAAACAAGACATCACAAAAAAATATGATTTTGTAAAGGGCACCAGCCTAACATGTGCAAAGATGTATTAAATACATTGTAAAATGTAATGTAATAAAAATAAGTATACAGTTAAGATGAGAAGTAAGTTGCAACTGAATACTGTAATGGAATTTGTTTGGAGTGTGTTTTGAGCTTTAAGAACACACCATGAAGTGCTATGAGTAGAAATTTGCAGCCATCTTCTGCATCCTTCGTTGTGGTCTAGTCAAACGAGGGGGTGAATCAACCTCAACAGTGGTAGTAGGACTGTCCATCACAATAACAGCTAAGTGTGCAGGAGCTCCTTCATCATCTCCAGACTGTTCAGTGTCTGACTGCTTAGGATGGAGTAGTTTGTGGTACACTATTTTTACTATGATTCCTAATGAGTAGAATGCAGCCACTACAATACACACTTCCAGTGCTGACATGCCAAAGATGCGCACATCCTGATCCCTAAACCACCACCAAAGCACCATGAGAAGTGTGATGTCCACTGCTATTAAGGTATGATAAATGACATTCCTCCCTTTAGACCTGCCCTTGGACACACTGAACCAGCTGAAGTACCAGATGAGAGCTACGGTGGCCCGGTAGAACCATTCCCAGACTGGGTGATCCATGAAGTCTGTTTCCTGACGCCAGACCCAGAGCAGCAGTGTGAGCCACAGGCAGATGAAATGGACAGCAGTCATCCAAAGGGGCAGCGTAGAGGCAACGAGGGCCACTGCTACCACACGCGGGATGATCAAGAGAAGGTTCCACAGGAAGTAGACCAGAGAAGAGGTGCTTGTCAGCTGGGTCTTGCTCTTGCTCAAGGAACGCATAGAACGGTGGTACATGAGCACGTTGATGGCGATGGCAACAAATGAAACCAGAGCCTTAAGAACTACAGAAGAAAAAAACAAGAATACAATTAGCTGGTCAACACACTGAATTTTTTTTATTTCAATACCTAAGAGATGGAACAAAGAGTAGGCGACAGTGTTTAAACATGCTTTGGTACAAATGATTGTTTTCATCTAGGTGAAGGGTGTGATTCAATATTCCATGGTACATTACATCTATTCTCAATTATGTTAAATGCTCGTTTCTTTCAAAGGTGTATGATTTTTTACAAACTATAATGTACTACTGTAAAGCATTGTGTACGAGTTTGTGTCTTCAGAGATAAGGGTAGGCCAATGGCTCAACGCCTGTGTAAGCCTACCATCCCTGTCTTACTGTACCACATTGCATGCTTAGTGACTATTAGACACAATAGCTGATTAGCTGTGGTCCACACATACAATTAGATCATAATCATGTGGTCATGTGGTGTGAACCAAATGGGACAAAGTGATCAATGGCTTCTCTTGTCAAGCTACAATGATACTTTCAATTTAACCTCTGTAGTTGGTGAGGCTGATGAATCTCTATTTGAGGTCTTGCATTCTCTCCTGCCATTGTAGAGTTGAGGGTAAACAACTCTAATAAAGCATTCATTTATATGGTATCAAAATCAAAGCTATTCTAGAAGTGTCATTGAGACTCTAAAGATCTGGATTTTGGATTAAATTCAAGTCTGTAATCAGCAAGATTCCTGGTTGACAGATCACTCAGTAGGTGATAACTATAGAGATTTATAGTACTGACATAACTGCTCTGCTTTGTATTTTATCTGTGAACCATGACACAGTCAAAGACGCCTAGCACAGAGCTACACTGATTTACCTACGGCAGATGACTGATTTGCCTACAAAGCTTACGTGTAGTCAGATCTCCATCATCCACAATGTAGCATACAAAGACATTTTGGCATCTAGTATGCCAAGCATTGTTTCTGATTTTTCTGTTTGACTGAGTCTTCAGTTGTCAATGGTATGAAAACTACCATCACAGGTCATGGGAACCAGTACTGCAGCTCCCTACTCGTCACATCACATAAGTCAGATATGGTGACGTCTGTATAATCCTATTTGCTAGGTTGGTAGAAAGTGTGTTATGTTGAGGTAACTCCCTTAACCCTAAGGCATGTAGCATGCTGTGCATGTCTGGGCGGCAATGCCACACTGCATCAGCTTTATTTCATAGTTCAGCTGAAATTTACACATACTTAAAAAAATATAGTCATATATGAGAGTTTTTTTTTACTCAATTACTAACTAACTTGGATGAGTACCTATAAGGCTTTGGACACTGACAGTGACAGCTTGCTTTCTTGGCAGCTGTTTTATTTGTTTTGGGTCTGAAGTGGTGTGTTTGTCACAACTGGA
The DNA here is from genome assembly GCA_027475355.1 of Coilia nasus. Taxonomy (NCBI): domain Eukaryota; kingdom Metazoa; phylum Chordata; class Actinopteri; order Clupeiformes; family Engraulidae; genus Coilia; species Coilia nasus. The sequence goes on along the minus strand of CM050201.1, from coordinate 8,037,305 downwards.
GGCCAAATTCAGGCATGTGCAACACTTAAAATACTAACAACACATGCAGTGCAAATGCTGATTATAAAAAATATTGGTATTAACAAACTCCCTTTATTACACTTATTAAACTGATAAGTATTTGTTGTTCAAGCAATGCTACAAACAGTGTGGACAGGTAAATTCAGATGTGTGATACTGCTAAAGGTCTGTCCCTTTGTTGGAAATTATTCTGCTTAGATCACTGCTTAGTAGACAAAATGGACATTACCTTTGACCCAATCCACATCTTCTCTCTGTGAGATGATGGCGATCATAAAGATCAGCTGAGGAGCATTCTCCGAGAACGACTCAATGAGACGCAACATGCTGAGGTCGTGTCTCAGGTACATGGCAATGTCCTCCTTTAGAGGTGTACGAGTGGTCAGGTTGCGCACAGCAATCTCCAAGACACCGGCAAACCTGCAGCAAACAGATGCAATGTCACGCAGACTTGTAGTACATTACCACGTTATGAGGACTGGGGTTAGTTGAACAGGAAGTTACCAAATAAAGTATGAAGTGATGAGAAATATATATTATTTGTGGATTTTTCTAGAAACAGAACTTGGATTGTTTATAACAAAATAAATAATAGTAAAAAACAACTGAAGAGCCACTTTCTACACTCTATGAATCTGAAAGCAAAAATGGGTGTGTTGCTTTCAGATTCATTCAGCTGTCAACGTGTGTGGTGAGAATGAGTGACTACATTTCCAGTAATGGGAAGACAAATTCTTTTTACTACATAGCCAGCATAAGGGCGAACAAAATACCCTTTTTTCGGTGCCAACACATGTATTACATGTTGAGTGACTGAACCAGTGATTATCTGAACTAGTGCAGAGCCCATTCAAAATGCATCAGGTTCCTGTGTATTTTGTACAGACATCTTCTCACAGGTGGGGGAAATCTACAGCTTGGAGCTACCTAGAAGTCTCTTTAATATTTACACTTTCAAATCTCCCTTTTAACTATTTACATCATCTACCTCCACCATGTCATTACTTCCATGGAACCTGTCATATTAAAGACCGTTATTCCTTATATCTCCCCTTTGTATTTATGATCTAATTTTATATACATAAACTACTGAAATAAATGGTTGGTTTGCTACTTTATAGAATCCCTTAAGAAAAACCAGAACATGTAACAATTAATTTGGTTACGAGAGTTGTCATAGCTACCATTCATAAGCGCATCGATATGGAAAGGTGATTTAAAATGTTGATATCTATTTCAAAGGTGGCCAGTTATACAAAGTTAATTTCCACCTCATCAGCCAATCAGAAAAGAGTATTCAATTGTCAAGGGAGAGAAATAGTTTTGTTGCCTAAAAAGTGCACTATATAGTGAATGAGTGAACATTTCGGTTTTGGCTACAGACACAACTTGCTTTACAGATACAAACAAGATATTACCATAATTAAAGTCACCAACCTGAGAATGACTCCCAGTTGACACATGTGGAGTACCCCCAGAAGGGGTCTGTTCTTCAAGTACTTTTTCAGGTATGCATGTTCCCTGAGGCAGTTCCTCTCCTCTTCAATGCTATAGTTATACCAAAGCCAACTGAATGCTTGTAACAGCATAGATGATCCCAGCAACAGGAAGATCAACACTCCCATACTGACGTATTCCTGCTGTTGATAAAAACGCTTAACTGCCCAAATGTCAAGCCCCACATCTAAGAAGAAAAACACAACACTTATGATGTTCAACATTAAGTCTAACAGAGGACGAATAAATGGGATATCCTTCATTTTCTTCAGTATTTTTCTGGTTTCAGTGTTGGAAAAAAAACAACTCCAGCCAAAGTCAAGATATGTATATAAAACACACAGGCCCACTTCTTATCACCGAGCGCAGCTAAAGGAAGAACACAGCTACAGAATCCAGGTGCTGCTGGCAGGGTGTGACCAAGGCACAGTTCCAAAATAAAGCACATACCAAGGCTCGGCTCACACTTTAAAGAATGTCCAGGTCTGTCTCCACCTCCTATGACACATCACATGTCTTCTCTTGCCTTGTCCTTCCACTTGTGGTCTCTCTCTTATGCACACAATCCCTCCCTTGAACTAGCCATTCCAACCCCACACAAGCACAGTTTCACGAGCATGAGAGTCATATGCATAGCCAGCTGACCTACAGCCTGACCCAAACCACTTTGCAATCAGGGCAATATGTGATACACCACACTTTTTCACCATGGTGGGAAATTAGTGACACAATAATAAAAAATAATGAGTTTATGGTTCTAGGGTTTTTTATTCCAGTCCCCGGCACACACAAAGTGTTTACAGTCACAATGAGCATCAGGTAACAGTAGATACTGAGGAACATATCTACATATTCTGTTGTGGCACAACTGAACCTAAAGCAACACTTCATTTACAACATTACTATATTTTAACATTTTTTTTCCAGTACATTGAGAAAAACATGCATTTTGTTCATAACATTGTGTTGTCAAAGTTTGTATTTTATCCTGACATATGTGCTTGCATGATAAATATCTCTAAAAGTCACAGACCAACATGAAGACTGACCTATAGTGTTGCTTTATGACAAAAATAAAAATTACCCCAAAAAAAAAGAATTTAGAGGCTCCCTTCCAACAGCAACAATGTTTTTTTTCCAGTACTATAGCCTAAACATTTCTTTAAATGAACAGTATTAGTTGTACTCACCTGTACCTTCTTTTATAAAGGTGCAAGCATTTGTAACAACTTCATGTTGGAGATATTAAACATTCCCTTCATACTCAGACAAGAGTGGTGCTGTGTCATCTCTAAGAACTACATCTCTGATTTCCTGGGAGAAAAAAATCTATGACTGAGGTATATTATTATATCATTATTATTATTATATATTTTTTTCCCATAACATATTTTAAAACATAATGAAAAAGTCAGCAAGATTCACATTTTGATGGACACAAAAATACAGAAATATAGCAAACACTTAAATATCTCATTCAGCACACTATCAAATATAAAAACATTCTTGTTAAAATACATAGCAGAACAGCATAGAAGAATATAACTTTTAATCACTTACAAAAGAGGGCAAGAATATTTGAAGTAAAAATACTTCATCGTATTTTTGTTTGTTTTGAGATTTACAAAAGAATTTCATTCATTTGCCTAATACCACGAATGAGCATGAGAAAGGATCATCCAGTCACTGCTAACCAATACTGTATTTGTGCATATCAAAAAGTGGCGTCATGGCTAAACCCTCTCTAGAGTGTTGGCAGTGTAGAAGATCTTGGCATGTGAGGCCATTCTGCGGTTCTGCACCTCAGCAGGTGTATCTGTTGTGACCATCACGGCCATGCCAGTCACAGATCCGTCCGTCTGTAGCTCGTCATCCTCCCTGCTTTTGGGTTTCCGCCGGTTGGGATGAAAGCAGCAGTAGTACAGCGTCTTCACCAGGAGCCCGAGAATGTAGCAGGCGGGAACGACCACGACTATGATCAGCGCATAGGACTGGGTCAGCTCTAAGTCTCTGTAGCACCACCAGGTGACTAACAGGACAGTGCTGTCTGCCATCATGAAGGTGTGGTAGATGATACTCCGGCTCCTGGTGTGGCCCTCGGCCACGTTGAACCAGCTGAAGTACCAGATGAGGCCTACGGTGGCCCGGTAGAGACACTCTCCGGCCGAGCTGTCCATGAAGTTGGTGTTTTGGCGCCAGGCCCAGACGACCAGAGCAGGCCAGATGAGCAGGAAGTGGAGGGCGATGAAGTACGACAGGACGGAAGTGAAGAGGGCCACGCAGGTCACGCGTGGGGCGATCAGCAGCAGGTTCCACAGGAAGTAGACCACAGATGAGCCCCAGGCCTGCTTGGCTTTATCAGGGAGGAAGGAACGTAAGGAGCGGTGGTAGTCCACCACCATCCATGCAATAGAGGTAGTAGAGGCAACTGCACTAACACCTGTGGGCCAAAAACAGTTCATTATTTCACAAAAACTGTTAATTATTTCACACAAGTAGGAACATCGCTGGCAAAACCTGAGTCTTCTTTAGACAGTCAATACAGTGTGATGCAGTGTAAAATGCTATCTGGCTGAATCTTTTGCACTCTACACTTGCTCTCTATTTTACTGCATATTATCTGTGTATAACCGAGTATGTGTCAAACTCTTGAATCTTGAAACTGACCAGGCAGTCTCAAGTGCTAAAACATTAGGTTTGGGAAAGTTGGTGGCTCACTTACACTGGATGGTTCTGGCCTGGTTGGAGTACAGCATAATGTAGGCCATGAGGGTCAACTGAGGGGCGCTCTCACAGAATGTCTCAATGAGTCGCAGCATGCTCAGGTCGTGGACCAAGTACACAGCATACTCCGAGCCCTCCGAGCCTCTCCACCACACACGGAAGCCCTGCCAAATGGCCGTGAGGTGCCTAAAAATAGATTGATGCCGACAGAAAAATGACCTACCGGGTGATTTTTGACATTAAAAGCTGATTGTGGCGCTTAACTTTTGTTACCGTTTTTCACTTGGTGTGTGTGTACAAAATATGGTTATGTTAGTGGGTCCTTTCGTTTAAATTACCCAAAACCGTTACAGTTGATTGTTTTTGATGATTACTGCTGACAAAAATACAAAACATTTTACACACAAACATGCACTTTGTCATTCAGTGTAAATATGCAGCTATGTGTGCCTGAATTTCCAACCAGTGAACCTGACCCTATAGGACAAACAATATGACAAAATGGTAGTCTGAAGTGCATTGGCTAAAAATACAACAGTGACCGTAGCGGGTGAGAGAAATACGCGTAGTTACCCAGCTGTGCAGTAGCGTTAAAAAAACACTTTGCAACTGTGTGACACAATCTCTGCTTGGACACGCAAACATAAGTAGGCTACCGCCCAAAAGCGGGTTCATTACCTCGCCTGGTGTGGCTAACATGACGTAGCTAAATGCAAAGAAAATTACATCATATAGCTTTAACTGTTCCACTCAAAAGGTACGGTCTGTTTAAAATAAATGTTTACCTCAAGAAGAATCCCAGTTGAAAGACATGCAAAAAGCACGAAACTTTAACACGTCTCTGGCCGCAAAACAAAATGTTCTCATCGGCTGTTTTCGCCTCGAAGTTTTCTAAGTCTCTATCGTATTTGAACCAAAACCAGCTGAACATCTGGATGACTACAGACGATAGAATCATGAGGCCAACTAAAACTCCAAACCACATAAACTCGCCGTGGCAGTAGAACTCTTTTGCCACCCACATATCGGACCCCACGTCGAACACATACGTGAAGACACCAATGACACTAAACAGAAAATCCAGCCACGAATATCTCGAGAAAGGTGAACCTTCCATAGTGGAGTAACGGTCCCCTACCCAAACTTGTGGTCATTCATTCATCCATCGCCTGAACGCTTTGCAACTAGTTAGCTAGCTAACTGCCTTTGCTTTCCTCCTTTGCTTTGGCAGACAGGACTTCCATGCATTCTCTCCAAACGTGCCCCAGGTCGTTCGCTAGCACGCACAGATTCAGTAGTTAAAGAAAAGTTTCATGTCTTATCGAGTCTACACTTTGTTAGTGTAGTTCCAAACAATGCCATTGTACGCGAGATGTGACAACTTTCCGTTCACTACTAGTCCTGTCTCCCACCCAGCCACTGTTTGTAGCCAAGAGGACAGGAGTTCTCTGAAACTTTTTGCAGTGTATAGCCACACCCATCTATGCATGTGATTGGTTCAGTGCTCTAGGGCCCAGATAAGAACATAACCTGTGATTTTGGATTAATAACCTACACTTTACTTGTTTTCACTAAAAGAGGACGATAAGAGAACTCAAATTAGCAGGAAAAAATACATTTGATTTTTAATGAACAAATTCAATGTTGAACAAATTGCATTTTGAATTAATTGTGTCTACCTGCAACATCACAACCTGCACACGAAACAATTAAAGTTGGCATTTTTAAAATGTACCGAATGCCAACTATGTCGTTGCATAACTTCTGTTGCTAACTTTGTTGTATGGTTTGGAAAGGGCCAACCTTTCACGCAGCAAAGAAAGACACGCCCATTTTAAGTGATGCCGACAGACCCACTAGGTTAGTGAGTGTACAGAACAAGCGCGTAAACCACAACGGACACATAGCAGTGGAAATGTCTAGGATTTACATAGGTAGACTGAGCTATCGTGCAAGGGAAAAGGACGTGGAGAAGTTTTTCAAAGGTTATGGGAAAATACTGGAAGTCGATCTGAAAAATGGGTAAGTTCTTCAAAGGAAGCTATAAGAATCGGTTACTTGTGTTAGCCAACGTCAACTGTATGGATGCGAGTTAGGCTAGGTTAGTTGAGAACGATAATCTTTTAACTTAATTCGATCCGTGTTTTAGAAACCCGTTCAATGGCCTACAAACAGTTACTAAGAATTTTCAACATATGTTTAACAATACTAAGCTAATTTCAGGTACTCTTACAGACCTAGGCCTTTGTCTTGATCAGTGGATGTCGGATATAGCTAATGTTTGAATGTAGCTACCTATGCTAGCTTGTAACTCAGTCAACTAGCACAGCCAGATGAAGTTATCTAGCTTGTGAAAGCATGCCATTCAATCACCTATTAGAGGTCTGAACGTTTAGTGTCGTTGGATTAGGTGCACTAACAATTGCGAAATGCGCAAGAATAACCGTGTAATGTGATAATGTAGCCACTGATGGTCACAATACGGCCTGTAGTGTTTGCGGATTTGGGTGAATACCGCGTGCCGCTAGCATGCTAGTTTTTAGCATGTAGCAAGCTGACTTTACAAGATGGTTATCTGGATTCACCACAAAGCGCCACTGACCACGTACGTGTACGACGGCCATTGCTCTGGGTAGATTGGTTGTCTTCGGAGTAGTTACACAATTACAAATGTTGCATATTTTAAGTGTTATAGTCTGCTAACAAGAATATACATTTCGATTCAGACATCGTGTACAAAATGTATTCATCTCCGTCATCATGGAACTACGTTGTGGATTTCCAGCCTGATTCAAATCAAGTTTTAGGCAAATGTTAGGTTCGCTAAACTTTTAAGGGGAGGTTTAGGTTTTCACCCCATTGGCTTTTGGGGTTTTGCACATTTTAGTTTAAATGTTACAACCCGGAAATATTCCACTAGCTTCCATGTAAATTTAGAAAGGTTACATTTGTCAACATCGGGGGCATTAGCTGGTGTTTGTCAACCAAGTATTGTTATTACAGCTAAATTCCGTCGCTCCTGCAATTGAACACATTTGTGTTCCGCACGGGACTGATTAATGTTCAACCATTAGTTCTGATGAAGTTTTCTCCTGTATAAAGGTATGGTTTTGTTGAGTTTGATGACCCGCGAGATGCAGACGATGCTGTGTACGACCTAAACGGGAAAGACCTCTGTGGCGAGAGGGTCATCGTAGAACACACCAGAGGACCTCGCCGTGATGGGAGTTACGGCGGTTCCGGACGAAGTAAGTGGGTCGGAAGACCAGTTTAAACTTCGTGATTAGTAATTGGATTCTGAGTTTCAGTTACAAAGTATCCTCCATCAGGACTTGATAGACCTCTCGTTTGTCATTGGTGGCAACAAGTGTGTTCTCTTTTCCCACGAGTCATAAAATCATGGTGACTGTGTTTGAGCACAGTATGCAATGGCAGTCACAAGTCTTTAAATGCAGTTCTGTAGGCCCAGCTAATTGAACAATAGATTGCAGTCGACACAAGCAGGTCTATGTAAATAGATTATATTCAGATTACATCCAGTTAGTCATACCTACAACTGATTATGAATCATGCTTAATATCATTAAGGTGTGTTGATATTTTTGTTTGCAGTGGAGGTGGAGAATGAAAATCATGGGTTGAGTTCATGTGAACTAGTACAGTTTTAACTTTTAGTAAACTGTCCAGTCAGACATTTGGACAGTGAAAGTAATGCATTGTGTTTTGGTACAGTTTGGTGCAGTTTCATGTAATAATTGAACAAGGGTCAAAGTATTCAGCTGCCACTCTTTGTCTTTGCTGGTAGAGTTGACTCACTAAATGCCCAGGTTGTCTTTGTATTGGGTTTTTGTAAATGAACATTCAGCAGGCACAAACTAGCCGTCTGACAGGGAAAACCATGCACACTGAAGTCACCAGTAACAAACTTGAGAAGCCTCATTGTCAATTGAGCTTTTAAAAGTTTTTGTAAACAGTGTACTAATTCATTGGACAATGAGGAAAATGATGATTAAAAACCGTTAATGAAATACATAAACATTTTGATCAACAGTAGATTTTTGCAGTAATTTGTGTGTATTTATCTAGCTTTGATCTAATCTTAAATCTAACCATATTCAGGCATTCTTCTTTTAGTTTTTCGTTTCCTGTTTCTATCTATAATCTATCTTAATTTGATATATCTTTACATATATATAAACTTTTTTGACTTGTGCAAATAAAGCTAGAAGTTTTAACAAAGAACCTCAATGTTTTAATTGAAAGAGTCTGACTGCAAGCCCCCCCTTTTGCTGGCCATGGTGTCCCCCTTTCCAAGAGTGTGGCTCTTTGACCAAAGTGGGCCCCGGGGCAGACCATTCCATTAATGGGAGCCATTGTGAAGACTGCTTTGCCCCGTTAGGCCGGGTGGTGAGGATGCCATGGGTTTAGACAGATGTGGGTTGAGCTCTATTAGGTGCCTGAAATATACACATATATACATGTTAATATATTCATGTTTGTTTATTTGTTTGTTTTTTGGATTTTTATTTTGTGGCTGTTTCTTTTTCCTTTTTTTTATGTGTAAAGTGAGATTTGCTATTAGATTTGATGGTAGAGCACTGTAAGTACTTATGTATGTGGCTTTACTTAAGTCAGCAGGTTGTGACTTTAAGTAACTGAGCTTTTTAATATTTTTATTTCAGTCGGCATACTATGGTAGCACATATTAGGATGGCTAATGCAAAATAATATATCAGATAGATAAATGTACAGTTGTCTTCTAAAATGTGTTATCGTCAAATCTGAATCCTTCCTAATTACGTCAAGGTTTGTTTATATTTTGCTAATTTTTTAAATGAAATCCTTCAGAGTCATTTTCCTTTGTTGATTTATCAGTTTTTATTTTATTTTTTTTTCCTCTTTCTTTTTTTTTTAAATATATATTTTGAGGTCTGTGTAGTCTGGAGTTCAGTGTGTGAGTGTTTATTTTTAAGCAACTTTTGATGTCACCTGGTCTCTAACTCTTGGGCCTGCTGTCCTTATCACCTTGAAGGCGGCAGCTTCTACGGACGGGGAGGAAGAGACAGGTACGGGCCCCCGGTCCGTACCGACTACCGGCTCATTGTGGAGAACCTCTCCAGTCGCTGCAGCTGGCAAGACCTGAAGGTGCGTACTTAAGGAGCAGAGAGTTGGAAGGAGTTAAACGAGCTGAAACCTGCTGAGTTTGACGACACAAGCTTTTAATATAAAAAGACAATGTATCCAGCAGTTGTTCTTGTGTCCTAACCTGTACAACCCATTCAACAATGTCTGTGTGTGTTACAGTCTTAGTGATCACCCAGTTATAACATGTTATAGTAAATTAGTCAAATATATATGTGATGGTCAACATTTTGCTTTTGTACATACTTTGTTGCCTCAATAAGAGTTGGTCAGTACCTTACCTTTGTCACACAGCTGAGAGTTCAGATTACATCTGATAAACTGGTCAAATGCAAGAATTGCAAGATCTCCTTTGGTACTGTTAGAAGTGTTGTCTCTCACTTGTAGTTTGTGTCATATAGAAGTATCTGCTATATGTAATATGCCAGGACTTACATGGCCATTACAAAAGACTATTTCTAACTTGTACAGCTTATCCCAGTCTAGCTCTGCCCAGATTTAAAGCCCCCGTTTTATTTTTATTTTTTTTTTGAGCATATTAGTCCAGCTGTTAAAAGTTCTTCACTCACATCGCCCCTGTGCAGGATTACATGCGGCAGGCAGGTGAGGTGACCTACGCCGACACCAACCGGGGCAGACGGAACGAGGGCGTCATCGAGTTCCGCCTGTACGCCGACATGAAGCGGGCCCTGGAGAAGCTGGACGGCACCCTGGTTAACGGCCGCAAGATCCGGCTTATCGAGGACCGACCCGGAGCCCGCCGGAGCCGCCGCTCCTACTCCCGCAGCAACAGCCGCTCCAGGTCAGCTGAGATTTGTGTTTTTTCCCCCAGAAACATTCCCCACCCAAATCGAACTACACTACTCACAGAGAGTTATTGTTTGGCTTCTGGAACATGTCAAAAGTTCACGCTACATTAATATATCATGAAAGTAGGGCATCTTAAGAAGAAGCATAAAATGGTGATTTTCTCATCTCAGTTTATTAAAACAAAAGCCAACAACAGTGGTGGGTATACAACAAAAAATTACTGTCTCAATAACTTGTTAAGTGTCGTCTTGGTCTCATGATGTCAAAATGGTAACAGCATAATCAGACTGTTTACATACCAATTCTGATTGAACATGGAAATGTATTGGTCGATTCATGGATTTATTGGTCAATTCAAACACTTGTTTTTGCTGTTATGCTCCTTGTTAGAAAACAATAAGATGTGCAGAAAGTTCTGAAAGACTGAACTGTTATGCATATGCGTTTAGAGAAGGTCACATTAAGTTTATCTGTACAGGCTACAGTGCATTTTAGGTTCATCCTGAAATTTCACCCAAAAGCCGAATAGCTCTTAAGTTTTTGTGAGCAGTGTACGTGCTTACATGTACACACAAACACATATGCAGCACGTGTGAAGGCAGATGTAGACTTTAAATGGGGTTGCATTTTGCATGTCTATGTGTCTCATGATGGGAAGACTCTTTGTTATCCTTATGGATAACAACCCTAACCCTTTCCAGCTCCCCCAGTAGGACAAGAGTTCTTTTCTTCCTCTCTTTCAAGTCACAAGGGCTTCACTGAATGGAAACATTATTTTATGGTTGTCAATGCCAACATTATTATAGTTTTGAAGGTGAGTTTTATAGAATGGGGAAGTGTTTAAGATAAATGCTGTAGGGAGCAATTCACAAAGTCACAGTCCTCAATAGCAGGATTAATTTCCTAATCACCACCTCTTTGAATGGTCTGATGGAGCAATTCATAGAAACTGTTGGTCGCTACTGTTGAGGCTTCCCTGAACCTGCACTCTTAAAATGTATGGGTTTTTTTTTTGGTGCACGCAGGTCTCGCTCCCGAAGCAGGAGGTCACGCAAGAGCCGCAGCCACAGTGGCAGCAGCAGTCGTAGCCGCTCACGCTCCAGGTAAGACGCACCTGATTGTACTACAGGATCAAGACAAAGTGAAGTTCACACTCAGAATTACTGTTTGCACTGAGGATGGGGCCACCCAAAACATTTGCACTATTACACTGTAGATAGTTTGGCACCTGTGAGACCAGTAAACCCTCTTTTTGCATGGGTATCCCTGACTTTTATTCGTTTTGTTTTATTGTAAGTGCGCGCTTCATTTTGTCTTGGTCCTGTGCCCTTTTACGCGCTTTGCCACTATATGGCAACAAGCCACTTTGTAAGGTGCAAATCCTTGCTTGTATTCTTTTCCTGATTGTATTGCACCATATTTCTAAATCCAGCAAAACACAACACACTACAATGCAGTGTCATGATACACGTTCTCTCACTTGTTTGAATTTGGAGATGTGATGTGTTTTTTAGTTATGGTACAGGTAAGTCAAATTATATGTTGTCCAGGTGGTATTACTTTGAACTCTTCATTTAGTTTTGGAAGTTGATGTTTTGCTTATAAAATATGGTGTTTTTTTTCATGCTTGCTTTCGCAGTGCAATATCTTTGTCATATACTCATTATCCCTAAAAGATATCATGCCGGGTAGGCGAGTCTGCTAAGGCCGTAGTAGAGATGACTAATCGGCATCTACGCAGCAAGATGGCTAAAACAGACCAGCTCCCTTGCAGGCTGCCTGCCTGTGCGTTCATCCACATCAGACTGATCCTCATGCAGGCCCATATGTAGCCCAGGCTGTCTGAGTGATTAGCCCTTTACTGGTGTGCGTGCTTGAGTGGCCATGCATAGCATGCCAATCCCCCACCACCACCACACCCCCAGAGGGCTCCTGCAGCATACTAAACCACCAGGAGGACTGTAGCACTGTACAATTGGGCTGCATGGGTTGACTGACTGATTCACTAAAATAGACTTTTGCTGCAGGGGCGCCCACATTCACCCCACACACACTTTGCCCTCTGGGACTTTTCTAACTCGGTGTGTCACACCTGGTTGATACTGGTTTTCATTCTGGGTTTTCTGCTTGGAAGCCTGTATGGTATGAGGTTGTAATTGTAGCAAATCCAAAAGTACCAATGGTCAGTCAAGTTAAAACGTGTGTAGAGTGGGTAGATAAGTTTGTGATCTTAAGTGTTTCCGTAGTGACTCACAGTTAAGTGTATTGTTTTATAGTTCAGCTGAATTGAGTATGTGTTATACCTTTACAGTGTGATGGTGATGGTGGAAAATGCAGGCTGACCTAATTGTAAGCTGTAGACCTATTGGATTTTGTGGTCCTCGTGATACAACCAGTTTTTGTACTTTCCTAGTCATAAAAAGCTGTCCTGGACGGGGAAAGACTCATTTTCCCGACTGTCTGAGTTGGTGTTAAATCCTGTTAAATGTTGTGTTAAATCATCTTCATTGGAAAGTGAATGCTGAAGATTTATAAGCACTCTGTTTTAGTAGATCATTAATTTGTTACTGTATTTGCCAGAGTGTGTTGTAAACAACCCTGTTTGCAAAACATGGCTCCTTGTTAAATGAAGATACGATGCAGCTTGCCAGGCAAACCCAAATTTACTATAGGGTCTGGCTGTTCTCTATTGGCAATGGTTTCTAGGTGTTCTAGCATCCTAAAAGCCCAGGTATACATCTGCGACCACAGTCCATGCTCCTCACACAGGTTCCAAAACGTGTGATCTATAAGACTGGCAGGCAGAGGCCTCCACTTTCCACCAAAAGGCCAGCGTGCAGGAAGCGCATGGACTTGGCACATCTAAACTGCAGTCAGTTGCCAGTCTCTAATCAATGCTGAAAACCCAATTTAGGAGACCCTCAATGATTCAGCATTCAGAAGCATTCCCACATATCCTGGGAAACACCACCAAGATGACGCCAAATGATTAATTGGTTCTGGACAAACCCTGTAGTTTTACGAAAATGTGTGCCTGGATAATGATGGATAAATTCACACTTTTCTTAGTCTGGATTTACTTTTTTGTAAGACCAGCTTTAAAATCTTAGATTTATACAAGCTGACGTCTAAAATCAAAAACACAGTTTCAAAATGGATCATCTCCTAACAGTTGCCTACAATTAGTTTGGGTTTTCATGTTTTCTTTTTCAGACAAGGCTCCCGCTCCCGCAGTCGCTCCGCGAGCAAAAAGACCAAGAGCAAGGGTCGGCACGAGGACGAGGAGCGCAGCAACGGCGCCCACAAGGGGCGCGGAGGAGGCCGGGAGGAGGCGCGCAGCCTGAGCAGGAGCCGCGGAGGAGGCCGCGAGGAGGCGCGCAGCCTGAGCAAGAGCCGCAGCAGGAGCCGCAGCCCCAAGAGCAAGCACAGCAAGAAGGAGAGCAAGAAGAGCCGCAAGGACAAGTCCCGCTCCCGCTCCCGCTCGGCCTCCCGATCCCGCTCCAGGTCCCGACAGCGGTCAGCCTCGCGCTCGCGATCCCGCTCCGCCGACAAGGAGCGGTCGAGAAAGTCCGGCTCGAAGGGCCGGGAGGAAGAGCGACGGCCCAAGATCGAGGACGAGGGGCGGCAGGCGTCGGCGGCGAGAGCCTCTCGCTCCAGGTCACGGTCGCGTTCTCGCTCCCGATCCAGATCACGCTCCCGATCACCCTCGGCGACCAACAACGCACGAGCCAAGTCCAAGTCTCCCGCCCCGGCCAAGGCCAGGTCCCGCTCCGAGTCCCGCTCTCACTCAAGGTCCCGATCACGGTCACAGTCCTGAATCTGACCACCACACACACCCCACTGTGACCCTTGACTCACTGCAGAGTCTACTTTCACTTTTTTTATTTTTTGATAAATAGTCGTAGGAAGGATGGGCTATTCTGCTCAGCTCTTGAATTTTTCACACACATTACATTACATGCTATGTTCATGTTTTATTTCCTTTTATTTTTTTTTGTATCATTAAAAAGATGTCTTCTCCCCAGTAGTAATGTCTCTTGATCAGTGTTTGTAAAATATTCAGTGAATTTGGTATGATAGGGAGTTTTTTTTAATAAGGTGACATGTCTGAAAAGGTTGTATATTGGAGTCTTAACCTCTGTATTGCATATTTGAAGCATACAGTGTTTAGGATATTATTTGGGAGTGTTTTTATGTTGCTGTCCACCATGGTGGAACAAAATATTTTACCAATTCAAGAGAATTAAAATTTACCTGATGTGTTTGACGTTTTGTGTTTGTGTTGTTTTTTTCCCTTAATTTATTTTTTATTTTTTTAGATGTCCTTCACAGGTATTTCGTGATGTGTTATACGTAATGAAGCACCACGGCCACAAGGCGTCGCTAAATTCAGACTTAAGGGCTCAAGTAGCAGTGCCCTGACGTTGATGCACGGTTCATTGAGACTGTATGACTATGGAGTTTAGAACACCGCAAGTTATTGCTTATATAAGTATGGGTATACCAGCGATGGGACTTTTTCTCCCTCTCAGACCCCGTCTCTTTCTAAGTGTTTAAGGGGCCTGCCCAAAGTATGGTTGAAAATTAACCTCAACACTCATTGAGCTGTCTTGAAATTTTCGAATACCAAATGCTTTATTGAATCCGTAAGTCTAGATACTGACTTACATTTTCTACATGAATGTTGAAGTCTGATGACTCAAATATACTTTCCCCCCTCGCAAACCGTTAATACGCACCCTTAAAAGAGGCTGCGTGGAAGGGGACCCTGGCATAATGTTAATCGTTTAAGGGTAATAATGGAAATGCATGTTGTCAAGAATGAGGGAGGCGCTAGCAGTCCTCTACACTGAATGGAGAGGTGGTCCAAACTCGCTACATCGGGCTGGGCGGGAGCAGATATGTTGAAGTCCTGAGACTCCTGACGATGCATTGGTCGCAGTTTTTTTGGAGTATGAGAGGCTTAGTCTTCGACACCATTGCCAACATGTACTTTTAATGAAAGGGGCATCCCAGAGGGCTACTGACTTTATCGGATCATGGTTCAAGCTCTGTATTGGATACACAATCAAACTAGAAGTCCAACTGTCAACACGTCCATGGGAGCGGGTGTCATACGCGGTCTCATGAGAAGAGAGGTCCTCATAACCTGCGCGTCGAGACGATGAAGACCGAGGCATTACCCCGCACCGCTACGAAGGCAAGTATAGCCTAACTTCAGACTACAGAGGGTAGCCTATCTTAAAATGTTAATAAAGCCGAGCAGTTGATGATGGACTACCAAACACTTGCATTTAAATGACTGTCTGAAAGGGTAAATGACTTGAACTGGTGAGAAAGGTGATTGCAAGGACGCTAATTGGGTTTTGAATGTTCAAACTTGAAGTTCATGGCTCAATGTATCGATGTAGACAGACGGTAGCAGACTACAAGGGAATACAAAATCATGAATTGACTTTGCCGCAATAAGGCTTATGTCTCTCCTAAATATTCTAAAGAAAAATAGAACATATTAAGACAATTTTATCCATGTCCTTGTGTGATACTAAAAATGGGTATTGAATTATCAAATTAAGCAATGAGTAAAAGCTGGGCGTAAGGAATCCTTGTCTCTTTTATTTTTAAATAGCAAGCGTTATGGTCAGAGTGTGGTTTTGCTCGAATTTTTCGTTCCTCCCAATTTAGGCTTACATTCAACACATGGTAATAAACAGGTTGGGGTAGGTACTATGCGGAATATTTGGAAAGGGGCGCGTTATTTTTCATGCGTAAAATGAATGAAATTCTTGGTGATCCTAACAGACAATTGTCTACCATTGGACGCAGACAAGGAGTTGGTTATCTTCAGATATCATTTTATCATATTATCAGCGGGGCCATAGATTTGCGGGTGAGACGCGGGAATGCGGTGGTTATCAGGCACGAAGTCGTCTGGCTTTGTCTCGGATGAGCTTGCCAGAACTCGGAGGGAATATTCGCCATGCGACGTATACGCTCACACGGGGCAGCAACTGCAGAATTTTGCCCGGAGTGCTTGCACGACTTCCCCCGAGAATTAACTTGTAATGCTTAAAAAAGTACATCACGTGGGCGGAATGGAATGTAGGCCTATAGGATGGCTTTAAGTTAGGATGGGAACTGAGATGTGTAACGGCTGCTCGCATATATTGTTGTTTTGGAGCGCTAAACCAATTATTGTCATATTTTGTAACATAGTTTCCAAGCGATTGGATCATTTGTGTGAAATATATCCTAGTCTCTGATTCAGGGTAGCATAATGGGCCAATAAAGGGGTCTGAATATATCTGAGGAGTGTTATGAAACCTCAATGTGGATATATAGGAGGCTGTGGTTATGAGGCTCTTCTTGTTTTAAACTATGCCTGTATAACCATAACAATCAAAGTAAAACGCATACTTGTGAGTAAAGCAAGTGTGACAGAAAATGTGTGTAGTATAACGTTTACAGTCTCTGTGTGTGTATGAACAATCTGTGATTTTCTTTTAGGCTAACAAAATAAACAAAATAAACCCAGACAAAACAGACATTTGCCTACCAGTCCCTACAAGAGCAGCAACTTCCCTCTCGACCTTCAAAAAGCTTGTGAAGACCCTTCTTTTCCGAGACTGCTTAACAAAACCAAATTCTACTAACCATCTCTTTACATAGGTACCTTCGATGTTCTCTACACATCTGTTTGCTATTATGTCCTCCTTTTGTAAGTCGCTTTGGATAAAAGCGTCTGCTAAGTGTAATGTAATGTAATGTATCACCCTTTTTGATTATAGAGTTAAATGTGCAGTTGTGTGTAGGATTTTGTGTCATCATGCTTGCTGTCTATTTTAACAGAACCCTTTATTTTCTCCCTCAGCAGTTTTATTAAAAACAAGAAACAACTTTTGTTATTCTGGCCAGTTTTGTAGTGTAGGCTGCAGTCCATAATGAAGGCCTGTTGTATTTCCATGAGAGAATTTCTAAAACTGCAGTACTAATCTAAAATTGCATTTAATTATAAATGTGGTCTGGCAGTCTCACATGATGGGCTAGTTATTAACAATAGCAGTTGAAATATTTGAGGCTTATTGGAATGTTCACAGCTCTGTTGTGGCAAACAGACCAAGGACATTGGGTTTGAAGTTGGACCATAAGAATCAGAATTGCTGAAATTAGCTCAAGCAGGGGAAACTGGCATTCGCCCACATATCAATATTTACAAAATTGTGAAAGAGATGGAAGCTTGTTGAGTGCCAAGAACCCCCACCCCCCAACACCCAGCAGTGATGTTAGTCTCACTGTTTGTCTCTTGGCTACACTCGAAGACCTGTGGTCTAAGTTGACGTGGAAGAACTGAGAACCGTTAACGGCAGATTATGGAGCATGGGAAAAGGAGAGGTTTTCCAGGTTTTTACAGGTTGTTTTGGCTCCTTTCATGTGTTTTCATCTATGGAGGCCTTTGTGTTGTTTACAAGCTGTGTGTTAGCATAAATGTGCACACGGGACAGAAATCGGGGTATTTGAAGCTGTTATTTTCCCCCAGGTCTCACCTCGACATCACACGGTTTACAGCCATGCAGTGGCAGCTTTACAGGAGCTGCCTTGCCATGAGTAATCAAACTGAATTGAATCAAATAGACTTTGTTGTCAATAGACTTTACTGTCATGCCCAGCATTCAGGTAATGTGTGTCACAGACACATTTGTGTACTCAAAACATTAAATACGACAGAGACAAATAGGAACAGAAAACATAAATGATTACACGAGTCCTGGGGTTTTGTGTCGCACCCCAAGACGTCTGCGCGCACCGGTAACATGGCAGCGCTGAGGTAGTTACAGCAAACACTGTGGCAGGGGCTGCTTTGCCGGATGATCTATGTGGAGTCCGGTCCCATTAAATGAGGTATTAATATAGAAGCTGTTATGGCAGCCACTCAGAGAACACTTTTGCTTAGTCCCAAAAATAACCTGCAGGGACCATTAGCATCTTTGCTTTCTTAAAAAGAAAACTCCCTCTGAAGGTAATACTGTAAAGGTAAGGCTGGCTTAGAAGCTGTTTACTTTGCAAACAAAGGTTCCAGAACGAGATTCCGTTGCCTAGAGGGGATGGGTTCTGATTATAGTTGCAGTTCTTGATTTATATTCCATCAGTTTTTGTTAAAGTCACAGAAATTGTCCTCTCATATTCCTCTTAGCAATTCATCCAGCGTGTGTGGGCGTGAACTCCAAAATGTAATTTACCTGGCTGTTGAGCTGAAAATCCCAACAACCCTTTTACAGAAATCAAGGGTTGCATCTTTAACTTTAACGACGATCCTTGCTCCTGCTTGATGTGCTGCCAGAATTCAACACAAGGCTTTGACTCTAGTCTGCAAAGTCACTTCAGGATCTGCCCCTGCTTATTTCAGTGTCATACTAAAGGCTTACATCGCGTCCAGAGCGTCGCGATCCTCTAATACAAACCGTCTGGCCGTTATAAATTTTTCTATGTCATTGTCCTTCAGTGTTGGAACAACCTACCAGTCGCTACAAGAGCAGCAACATCCCTCTTTAAAAAGCTTGTGAAAACCCTTCTTTTCCGAGACTGCTTCCCTTCCTAACAAAACTAATCTCTATTAACCAACTCTTTACCTAGGTGCCTCATGCTTGTATGAGTCTGTGTGTGTGTGTGAAGTATCCCTGCCCTGGAAAACGTAGCTAAGGCACATGTATCTTCTTGTGCGTATGTGTGTAGTCTGTTTACTCTGTGTTCCTTTACACCTCTGTTAGCTTATTATGTCCTCCTTGTGCTTTGGATAAAAGCGTCTGCTAAGTGTAATGTAATGTAATGTCATTTTCCCACAGCATCCTGCTAGGGTCTGACCACACTCCCATGCCATGAAGACCCAGACGACCAACCCAGCAGGCCAGGCACCCACCTCTCCTACTCACCAGCGCCTATCACGCTTCCGTCTGCGCTCCAGGAAGAAGAAGGAAGGGGTGATCCAGGGCAAGCTGCGCATCAAGTCCCTGCCCGGAGCCTTCCTGATGCTGGGCGTGGTGGTGGTGGTCGTGGGCACAGCGCTGGCCGTGGCTGGGTACTGGCCCTACCGGACCAGTCGCTCCAGCCCTCCAGGGCAAGGTGGTGGTGGTGGTGGGGGCAGTGGGGGCCTGCCGGACTCCCAGTCTGGATGGGGCCTTGGGGCAAAGGGGCTGCTCTCGACGGCGAGCCTGATCCACAGCGAGCGGATGAAGCTGCTGGGCCCGGTCATCATGGGTGTGGGTCTGTTCATCCTGATCTGTGCCAACACGGTCCTGTACGAGAACCGGGACCGCGAGACCCAGATGCTGCTGGCGCAGATGCGGAACGTCATCTGCTCCGTGTCAGCCGCCGTGCCCTCGACCGACCTCACCGAGCTCGCGGTCAGCTCGCTGACCAGCCGACACTACCAGTGGGTCAGCAGCCTGCCCGCAGCCCACCTTAACATCCTCTGTCTCCAGGAGCTCACCAGCTCCGAGCCCTTGCTGCACCGCAAGACGGGTGTCGTTTGCGACAGCGATGCGGACACCGCAAACGAGGAGCTTCAGGATCGGCGGAGGCCGTCGAGGGGGAGCGTCCAGAGGCAGGGGGCCGTGCTGAGGACAGAGGTGGTGCACCACCAGGAGTCGGCCTCCACCCCCTCCATCCCGACCCTGTCCTCCAACTCCTGCACCTCCAGCAAGGCGGACCTTAAAGAGGCCCACGGCAACACGGACTCGCCCCCCACCGTAGGTGGGTCCCAGGGCCAGGTCTCCTCGGTCTCCTCTCCGCACCACCACCACTACTACCACCGGCTGGAAGCAGCGGGTCGCAAGCTCAGCAACTGCCTGACGGCCTCCTCCATGTCTACGCTGGAGGGGGATGACTGGGAGGGGGGGGTGTCGGTGGTGCCGACCAGGCGATCACAGAGCCTGTGCTACAGGACTAACCCACGCAGGACGCCGCACTCGGTAACCGTGCGGATGGAGCCCCCTGCTGATGACGACCACTCGGACGGCCACTCGGCCGAACTCGGCATCCCAAAGGAATCTGCTTCGGAGGTGCATGTCAACATGGGGGACGAGACCATCGAGATTCCTTTGATTGAGGAGCAGAGGCATTGCAGCTGGCCCCGTCTGGACCTGGGCTACGCACGTCGGTACCTGAAGCTGGAGAACAAGGAGGACTCGGTGGATAAACTGCTGGACCAGCTGGAGCAACAGTGCTCACAGTGGGACAAAAGCTTCGGCTCCGGGCCCTTCCAGTGACTGGGGTCGGCACCTCCTGAAATAAATGACTTCTCCAGGGCTGCCATGTTGGATCTCCCTTGCAGTGTCAAGGATATGTTTCCATGGAAACAGCGGATATGGTTATCAGCTTTGTGTTGGAGTTCTACACACTTCCATTGGTTGTAGTCTTCCAAATAAAGAGAGGTTTAAAAAAAAAACTTTGCTGTCTTCCCCTCAAAAAATTATGGTATCATTGTGGACTAAGTTATTATTATGGGATGCAAAATACCATGGAAAGACCATTCCAAAGGCTTGTAACATTTTCCAAAAGGCATGGCTGCGATTTTCAGTGGCATGGATATGTAAACAGAGAGCAGGGCTGGTGGCGAGGCTGGATTAATTTGAGAGAATGCAGAGCACAGGCAATGGAAGATGAGAGGAGCGATTTGCCGATTTGTGTACAAGAGAGAAGACTTTTGGTTCGCCATGTGTGGAAAGAACCGGAACAGCGCCACTCCTTGCCAAAGAGCAGCTGATTTCCCAGATGTCGTACGCACACGACATAACACGCATGTTGCGGGATAGCACTTGACGAAAGGGATTACAAATGGATGACTTGTCACTGTGCAATCGACACAAACAATAAATGCAAGTAAGCCCAAAGGTGCTGATAGATTTTTTTCTTTGTTTTTTTTTTTTTTGTTTTTTTTTTTTTTTTAATTATACAAAATTCATATGTGGAAAATGGTCTGGATAATGAAGGCAGAAATTATCAGCAGATTATGCAGAGTAGGAATGACACAAACCCCACAGAGCAGATTATTATTCCCCCTGTCTCTAACCAGTGGAATATGTGTCGAGATATCCTTGATGGTGGAGAGTCTCTTTCTTCCTTACGCTCTCTCTATCCCCATGATGTCTTTTTGTCCTGTGCAGACAAAACCTTGTGTGTGTGTTTTTGTGTGTGTGTGTGCACGTGCGTGTGTGTGTGTGTGCGTGCGTTGTGTCGTGTTGCGAGGGGTGGTGGTTGACTGCTCTTGGGTGTAATAACTGTGGTCATCAATGTTATTGCATGCAGTCAAGCAGGTATGCGATCATGACATTTCCAGGGCCAAACCACTCACTGTCTAATGTGGAACGATAGCTAAACAGTGTTTACAAAAACAAGACAGTCTGTATCCTTTGTTTTTCAGTCCATGCAAATCTCCGTTCTCTCCATCATTCTGTCTGTCTTTCTTTCCATTTCTTCTGGTCTTCGTCTGTTTCTTTTTCTCTCTTCTCCCTCATCCTTCCCTTTTCTATTTGTGATACATTCTCTGCCTCTATTCTTTATTCTTACCATCGTCTGTCATCTTCCTCTGTCGTCTTTCCTCCCATCTCTTTTTCTTGCTCTCTTTTCTCCTCTTCCCTCTTCCCCGTCTTAATCGATCTGTGATGCCTGTCCTGTACACCATGTGAAGACCTGTTGTGTTTCTAAATGTATGCTAAGCAATATCTGCAGACTGAAGAACAATCAACCAACCAATCAGTGACTCTACTTCAAGCCCTTTACCTTCACAGAGTGCATTTTTCTCTCCACGCCTGTGTCACAAATAAAGAGGCAAAGCAAACCATGCAACGGTGTACAACATCAAATCTAATGTGTGAAGCTTCATTCTTCTTCTGTGAAGGGACGCCATTTGTTTGTGTTTTAAACAGAATGTGGGAAAAAAAAAATCATCTTCATTGTCAGTATGGGTGAAATTCTGTAGCACCATCAAGAATAAACCCGAATGAAATCATGGTTTAAATAAGTGATGGGACACCTGGATTTAGAAGCTATACTCTAATATAATGTATTTCAAGTCACCTGGTTGGACCTGTGCAATTAATACAGGTGACTTCACTAATTAACTCCTCCGCCTGGCTAAAGAGTTGTGCTGATTCGAATCAATTGATTTAAGTAAATGGCTGGAACAAATAGACTGGCACTGGACTATGGCTTCTGATGCCAGGTTACCCATTGTGCCAGAGATGTCAATCCCAGCTTCAGAAAGCAAAAATCCCTGTCATATATTCTGTTTATCTGTGCACTTAACACAGAAGATTTCACTAATAAGCTGATCTACCTGTCTGATGATTTGTGTGTTCATTAAGATCAGCTGCTTCAGAAAATGGTTGAGTCCCATTATGTGCCATGGTGTTTACTTACTGAAGCCGCAATCTCCACCTCTGATTGGTGCTGCTGACTGATGTGGAAATTTGCCTTATGAATCTCAGTCGATATGTTGACTTTGTGTGTTGAATCCCAGAGGGTGCAGGTTTGGACTGTGACTCTGGTGGAAAGATGGAGGAGATAGAGAGAGAGTGAGAGAAAGAGAGAGAGAGAAATGTGTCCCTGTAGGCTTCCTGATGGAGCGGTTTAGAGAAGGGGGATTGGGGTGGGTGGAGGGGCAGGAGAAATTCCCCAGGTACAATTATCCTCAGCAACGTTCCTCCCCAGGGCCAGTCCCCCCCCCCCCCACCGTTTTATTAGAGGTTATGGTTCCTTCCGGGCAGGTATGCAGTCTCTCATGATCTCTTCTCATTTAATTGGTCGTTTACAAGATGGCTTCTGCGATTCTAACAGCTCGTAAAACTAGCAAGCACGACCCAGAGCCTTTTTTCTCAGCCAAATCCAATGTGAGGTGTGAGGTGTGAGGGACTGTGTGTGTGTGTGTGTGTGTGTGTGTGTGTGTGTGTGCTGGTATACGAGGGCTCTCTGCTGTGTGTTATACTACAACTACAACAACAAGGAACAAGACAGGGGGAGCAAAACAAGAGCACCTCACTCTCTGTCTTTTATGCCATCATTGCCATCCATTCACCCGTGCAGGCAGCAGGGCACTAAGTCAGGAGCAGTGTGCTTCGCCCCGGAGGGGGAGGGGGAGGGGGAGGGGGAGGGGGAGGGGGGGTAGGGAGACGTTCCTTTCCCCTGTGGGAACGGCTGTGCTGCTGGCACTGTTTGGCCTCCTGGGCTCTCTCTTTCTCTCTCTGTCTCTTATTCTCTCTTTCTCTTTCTCTCGCTCTCTGTCTCTTGATCTTTCTCTGTGTTCCTCTCTATCGCTCCCCCTTCTCCCTCTCTCTCTCTTTCTCTCTCTCTCTCTGTCTCTGTATTCCCTGCTCTCTCTCGATCTCTCTCTGTCTCCCTCTCTATCTCTCTTCCTCCTCCCTCTGTCTCTCTTTTCCCCTCTCTCTCTCCCTGTCTACCTCTCTTGCATTCTCTCTCTTTCCCTCTCTCTCTCTCCCTGTCTACCTCTCTTGCATTCTCTCTCTCTTTCCCTCCATCTCTCTCTATCTCTCTCTCACTGTCTATCTCTCTCACTTCCTCTCTCTCTCTCTCTCTGTCCTGGCCCATCAGGGGCATTAGTGTCTGGCACACTCAGATTAGCCGTCATCGTGCTCCGCTGTGCGGTGTCAGGAGTCACGAAGCTCACGCTGGATAGCACTGGAAAAAGGCTGCTGTCATCTGCTGATTCATCAGGCGATTTTGTTCCATTAGAATGATAACTTTGCCGGCGTTCTGCTGTGAAGTCATATTTAGAGGGCTGAGATTTGTATTATTGTGCTCTCAGTGAGGAGGGAGGGGGAGCTATCATCTGTCTCGGTGGTAAGAGCTAATATTAGCCGGTCCTTATCCGTCACACGCTGTTGGTCCTCAATTCTTATGGGGTAATCACACATATGTACGTATGCGTACATTTAGTGAACTCTTTATGGGAAATGGTGTTATGCCAGGCTGTTATTTATTTATTTATTTATTTTATTGCTGATTAAAGTTTGCTGCACATGTGTGCATTCGTGTGTGCATGTGTGTGTACATGTGTCAATGTGTGTGTGCGTGCGTGTTTGTTATTATTATTATTATTATTATTACCTGTGTGTGTTTACATGTTTGTGTACGTGTGTGTGTGTGTGTGTGTGTGTGTGTGTGTGTGTGTGTGTGTGTGTGTGTGTGTGTGTGTGTGTCTTTACATGTGCGTGTACATGTGTGAATGCCTGTGTGTGTGTAAGTGAATGTAGCAGGGGGAGCCTCCTAAAAGACCCAAAGCTGGTTGTAATTGTTTTTTACTGCCGTCACTCCCAGAGGCCTGTGCTAGCTGGCGTGAGTGCAGGAGGCAATGGGAACCAGGTGCTGCAGAGAGAGAGAGATAGAGAGAGACACAGAGAGAGAGATAGAGAGAGAGAGAGAGAAAGAGAGAGAGGGGCACATGCTTATCAGGGGGCCCTGCCACAGACCAGCACTGCGCCACACTGTACCACATCACACACACACACACACACACACACACACACACACACACACCACACACACACACACACACACACACACACACACAAACAGGAGGGAAGGAGTGAGGGAGAGGGGGAGTATAGAGGGGGGAAAGAAAGGAGAGAGGGGCGCACAGAGGGAGAAAAAGAGAGAGGGAGGCAGTTGACATGTTGTGTCCTTGACTGAAAACCCAGGGGGGGCAGATTCAAACAGCGTACCAATCTCTCTCACACACACTTTTCCTCACACACACACATGCACACAGACATACACACTTTCTGTCTCTTACACACACACACACACACACACACACACACACACACACACACACACACACACACACACACACACACACACACACACACAGACTGACTCTCCCTCACACACACATACACACACACGCATACACATTTTCTCTCTCTTACACATACACACACACACACACACACACACACACACACACACACAGACTCTCTTTCACACACATTTGCGCACACACACATGCGCGTGCACACACA
Source organism: Coilia nasus (assembly GCA_027475355.1). Classification (NCBI taxonomy): domain Eukaryota; kingdom Metazoa; phylum Chordata; class Actinopteri; order Clupeiformes; family Engraulidae; genus Coilia; species Coilia nasus. The sequence continues at coordinate 8,012,080 of CM050201.1, read as the reverse complement.
CTTTCTCTCTCTTACACACACACACACATACAAGTTTGTTTTTCTATGCTTGTGAGGACCTTCCATTGACTCCCATTCATATCTTAGCTTATCATAACTAAAAAATGCCTAACTGTGCCCAGACCAAAACAATCCCTAACCTTAACCTGTCAGTAAAGAAATGTTTTTGCACTTTTACTTTTTCAACAACAAAATGGCCAAGAAAACACTGTTGTGAAGTTGTTAGGACCATCATAATGTCCTAACAATTCCACTTTTTTGTAGTTTTCCTATCGTTGTCAGGACATTTGGTCCTAACAAGTATAGCACAAACATACTCACACACACACACACACACACACACACACACAGACTCTCCCTCACACATGCACACACACAAATACACACACACTCTCACACTCTCAATCACACACACATGCTCACACACACATACACGCACGTACACCTCCTGAACTATGCAGATGAACTTGTCAAATCTGGCTTGGACCCCCAAGGTCCGATAGGAAGAGGCAGAGAGAGAGGGAGCTTTGATGGCTCTCCAGCAGACAAATGCTTGGGAGAGAACTACGATCTTAAACAGGTCTCGCCCAGCCCTGCGCCAGATACGGTTTTACAAGCAGTCACGCTGGGAAATTACAAAACCCCTTTATAAGTCCCTCTGCTGTTGGAATTTAAAATTTAATTATCACGGCTCTTACACTGGGTATAACAAAAACACATACCCGTGAGTGAATTGAATTAAGCAGAAATCTAGAAAAATCTTGCTTGTCCAAATAACATCAGGCAGGCAAAAGTGAAATCCACAAAAAAAAAGGCATGACATAAGATTCAAAAACAGAAGATTAGCTGGATTAGCCCTTAAAGCTCAGGTTTTAGCATGGGTCTGGTCAAAAAAATGCGTCAGACACACAGCCAAATCTATTGGCATGAGCTTTATTTGTGCACTTGTGTTGCTAACAAAACAAAATCGAATACAATCCCAACTCCCCGAAGACTGAGCTTAAGTTTCAGCTGACTGACGCTGAAGATTCATCAATGCATGCCGCCTCAGAGATGTCAAAATGAAGTACTGAGCCATTTTTCTGTCTGGTAGGAAGTGTATTTTGGGCCTGGGCCTGTGTGTGTGTGTGTGTGTGTGTGTGTGTGTGTGTGTGTGTGTGTGTGTGTGTGTGTGTGTGTGTGTGTGTGTTAGTGTGTGTGTGTGTGTGTTAGTGTGTTAGTGTGTGTGTGTGTGTGTGTGTGTGTGTGTGTGTGTGTGTGTGTGTGTGTTTGTGTGAGAGTGTGTGTGAGTGAGGTGATTGTGTATGTGTGCGTCTGTGTGTGTGTGTGTGTATGTTTGTGTGAGTAAGTGATTGTGTGTGTGTGCATGTATGTGTGTGTGTGTCTGTGTGTATGTTTATGTTTGTGTGTAGGACAGCGAGCTCGGCAGTTACTTCTTAAGCTGTCAAACACCAGGCTGGATATTTCACCCGATGGCTGAGTTTCTCTTCTGATTCAAATCTACACCCTCATTTCCACAGAAAACCGAAGAAAACAATTTAGATAGCGAAACGATTAATGACATTTCATTCATTTATTTATTTATTTACGGAGAAATGCATTATTGGAATTGGTATATGGATGCCAATAGTTTTGCACAGGATGTTGTCTCAAATGGCTAAATGTGTGTTTTTTTTTCATTGTGTTTCCCCGCAAAGTCTATGTGTGTGTGTGTGTGTGTGTGTGTGTGTGTGTGTGTGTGTGTGTGTGTGTGTGTGTGTGTGTGTGTGTGTCTTCTTCATCTGACAGTCTTATGCAATCTACATCAGAAGAGCAATTGAGACACATTGTGGTGTGTGGGATGCGAAATGTCTACCAACTTCAATATTCGCATTCTAATTGGCTTTTCCGAATAGGCCACTGGTGCATCTAAACTCAGCACATTAGGTCATGTAATGGATAGTAATAAAACAAATAAACATACTGTTTTTCCACTAATATACACACACTCCTCTTGTTCATACATTAACACATACACATACACACTCCCTTTTTGACCTTTAGTGTACACACACACACACACACACATACATATGTATACTCTCTTATTCTCACATAGACACATATGTATACGCACTCTTGTTTTGCTCTCTTCCACACACTCTCTCTCTCTCTCTCTCTCTCTCTCTCTCTCTCTCCGTCTCTCTCTCTCGCACACACACACACATATGTATACTCTCTCATTCCCACATAGACACATATGTATACACACTCTTGTTTTGCTCTCTTCCACACACTCTCTCTCTCTCTCTCTCTCTCTCTCTCCGTCTCTCTCTCTCGCACACACACACACATATGTATACTCTCTCATTCTCACATAGACACATATGTATACGCACTCTTGTTTTGCTCTCTTCCACACACTCTCTCTCTCTCTCTCTCTCTCTCTCTCTCTCTCTCCGTCTCTCTCTCTCGCACACACACACACATATGTATACTCTCTCATTCCCACATAGACACATATGTATACACACTCTTGTTTTGCTCTCTCTTACTCTCTGTCTCTCTCTCTCTCTCTCTCTCTCACACACACACACACACACACACACACACACACACACACACCACACACACACACACACACACGTATACTCTCTCATTCCCACATAGACACATATGTATACATACTCTTGTTTTGCTCTGTCTTACTCTCTGTCTCTCTCTCTCTCTCTCTCACACACACACACACACACACACACACACACACACACACACGTATACTCTCTCATTCCCGCATAGACACATATGTATACACACTCTTGTTTTGCTCTGTCTTACTCTCTGTTTCTCTCTCTCTCTCTCTCTCTCTCTCTCACACACACACACACACACACACACACACACACACACACACACACACACACACACACACACACACGTATACTCTCTCATTCCCACATAGACACATATGTATACACACTCTTGTTTTGCTCTCACACACTCTCTCCCCCTCTCTCTCTCTAACTCTCTCTCTCTCTCTCTCTCTCTCACACACACACACACACACACACACACACACACACACACATTCTGCTCTTGCTGTGATTTTTACGGCTCGTGAGGGAGTGGGCGGTCATCGGGGGATAGAGTTCGACCTGAGCACAGAGCTGGCACACACAGCTCATTGGCTGGCCCTCCAGGCGGTTACCTCATAGGGGAGGGAGGCGTGACACGTGTGCCTTATTGACCAGTCACCAGCAGCGTGTTCCCAGCCTCGCGAGCACCACAGCAGCCTTACAGCATTCACTCATGTTCCCACAGGTGTCAATCCTGACTTCAGAAAATGAAAATCCTGTGTCCTAATGGTTAGGGATTTGGTCTTGAGATCGGAGGGTTGCAGGTTTAATTCCTTGTACCAGTAGGAAAAAGATGTGGGGGGGGGGGGGGGGGGGGGGGGGGGGGGGGGGGGGGGGGGGGGTGAATATCCAGCGCTCTCCTGCACCTTTACCATGGCTGAAGTTCTCTTGAGCAAGGCATCTAACCCCACACTGCTCCAGGGGGACTGTCCCTGTACCTAATTCACTGTGAGGCATCTAACTCTTTGTTGCTCCAGGGGGACTGTCCCTGTACCTAATTCACTGTAAGTCATATAACCCCACATTGCTCCAGGGGGACTGTCCCTGTACCTAATTCACTGTAAGGCATCTAACCCCACACTGCTCCAGGGGGACTGTCCCTGTACCTAATTCACTGTAAACTGCCCTGGATAAGAGCATCAGCTAAATGCAATAATGTAAAGCTATGTAGTCTATTTACCTTAACACAGATTATATTACTAATTAGCTAATCTACCAGTCTGATGATTTATGTGTCCATAAGGATCAGCTGCTTCAGAAGATCAAATCTATACCTTCATTTCCAGAGCAAACTGGAATTTAGATAGCCAAAACCATTTATATAGACAAAACCATTAATGACATTTTGTTTATTTATTTATGGAGAAATGCATTATTGTATCAAATGGCTGAATGTGGTTTCTTTATTGTGTTTCCCAGCAAAGTGTGTGTGTGTGTGTATGTGTGTGTGTGTGTGTGTGTGTGTGTGTGTGTGTGTCTGATGATATGTGTCATTAGGATCAGTTGGTTCAGAGGATGGTTTAAATGGATGGATGAAATGTATGCTTTTAAAGCAACCAGTGCTCTTAGCTGAAACATGGAGTGGCTTCTTCCTGATCTCAGCTCTCACATTTTGCAAAAAAAAAAAAATAAAAAATAAAAAATCACTAATTTTGAAAAAAAAAAAAAAGCCTCTACCACGATTTTCTCCTGTTCGCTCTGAGCGACTTGAGATCCTGGAATTCGAATTTGGTCACATATGTGACAGGGTTTTTACTTTCTGGATCTGGGATTGACACCTCTGCATATTACACAAGGTGTCTGAAAGCAATATGTTTCTCAGCCTAGGTCAGCTAATTCAGGAAGTTTGACTCAACATGTCTTTTAAATCCACATGTTGTTTTTTGCAATTAATCTTTTTTTGTTTCTTTCTCACAACACCCTCTAATTCAGATACTCGATTCCACATGGTGTGTATGTTACTAT
>CM050201.1:7997500-8005000 GCA_027475355.1 Coilia nasus | reverse complement strand
CTGTCCTCTCCTCTAGTCTTCTATTATTATGTCTCTTCCCACTTCTCTTCATCACCCGTGTTTTCCTCTCTCCTCCTCTATGTAGTGTCATCTCCCAGTCATCCATCTGTAGTTCACTTCTGGTTCCTCTTCTCCTGCCTCCTCCATACACATACACTACACAGCAACAATTGGAGTGTTAACATTTGGGAGTTGATGGTAACTCCCAAAGTATAATTTTAACATTTACACATTTAAATGATGTTCAGAGTTGGGGTTATTTCACATTTTTGAAAGTGTTAATTTAACTCTGAAGAGTGTAGAGATATAAAAAAAAAACATAAAAAGTGTTAAAATCAACTCTGTGGGAGTCAATTCAACACTGGTCTTTTTGCTGTGTACTCTTTTCTCCTGTCTTTTCTTGTCCTCTCCTTTGCTCTGCTCTGCTCTCCTCTCCTCTCCTCTCCTCTCCTCTCCTCTCCTCTGTTCTCCTCTCTTCCCCTCTCATTTCCTCTCTTCTGTTCTTTTCTCTGTACTCCTTTCATCCTTTTCTCCCCCTATTTTTTGCCTTTTCTTGTCTTCTGCTCCTCTCCCTCTTTTCTCCCATTTCTCTTTTACTCCTCTACTCCTCTTCATTGTCTGCCCTCCTGTTTTCTCCCCTCTTTCCATCTTTTCTTTCTCTGCCTTTCCCCATTCCTTCTTTTTTTCCACCTGGGCTCTACCCAAGGATTGGGAGACAGGCCTGCAGAGACTGCATGTAGCTGAATTTGGTACAGCCTGCTGTTCACGTCAGCTTAAATGATTTTCCACCAAGATCACCCATGCATGTGTGTCTGAGACTGCGTGATTCTTTTGTGTTTGTGTGTGTGTGTGTGTGTGTGTGTGTGTGTGTGTGTGTGTGTGTGTGTGTGTGTGAGAGAGAGAGAGAGAGAGAGAGAGAGAGAGAGGAATGCAAATTACCCACTCTGCATACTAATCACATCTCCCACAAAGAAACTTTGTATCTTGTTCATGATACCTACTGCTAATAGCGAGATGACACCTTAAAGGAGCTATGTGTACAATGTTTAGGTTAAAATATCCCCAGTTGTGGTGGTAATGAACAACACAGCAGCCAGTCAAATGTCAGTGCAATATCACGGCACGATGAAATTGCCAAGGTTGTGGGTCACTCTGTTTTTTGCTACAGTGGCAGAAACTGGTATTACGACACTGGCTGGACCGAAGCTAGTTATTTAGCATGCTAACTGGGATAAATGTTTCAGCAGCTGTTTCTGTGACATGACAACACCTCTCATTCTTTTGATGTTTACAGGTCATTTGCACAAAACAGGTGCTTTTAACATGATTTTTAAAACCACTAACACATGTAGTTATTTTACAACTTATACATGTAACTGAATGTTACCTTCTTCTGCCAAAAAAAACTAAACACAGTTACCTACATCACACATCATGCAAACTTAAAGGACTCTACACTGTCACTGCAATACCACACTCATTCACCAATTACTTTCACCCAGAATGCACTTATGTAAATACTTGTGTGTAATAAGAACACTTGGTAAAGAGAGCTGAGCTATGCACTATAAATAGGAATCAGGTTTGGTTCTTTGTAGTACACAACAGTGAACACCAACTTTTGTGCAGGAGATAAAGGAAGTGGTGTTTGAGAGGAGGAGAGGTGAGGACAGTACAGTACACTAGCTGAATCTGAAATCTTCACTCGTATACTATATAGTGACTACGTAGGGAACAAAACAATGCAACTCACATCCTAATGCACTATGGTGTGACCAAGTGGACATTTTTGACACAACCTATGTTCGTGTTATCTTTCGTTACCGCAAAGTAATTGTGGCATACTACTGCGTACAAATCTTTGTGTTTGATTTGCTTGATTTGTGTTTTTAGTTTTTTGCAAGTGTAAATATTAAAGACTACGTAACAGTGTTATGTACATTAGTGTGCTTCTACTAGTGTACTTATTTGGTGTTTGTGTGTAAAGTTTGCAAGAATACCATTTTGAAAAAAGCTGTTGTATCATTTTAAGCGAGGTGTTTGTGTGAAAAATTGTGTGATTGTGATTGTGTACCTTGTGAGTAAGTTTTTTGGGTTTTTGTATGTATGTCGCTTGCCTTTTGGGGAAAGCAAAGCATTTACAATGCATTTACAGAGCAGAATGTGACTTAGTTCAGTTCAGCATTGCTGTTTGCATTGTATCCTTAATGACCAACAGTGTGGCACAGACAAGACAGAGGGAGATAAACACAGAAGCCCGCCAGCAACAGCAACAGCCCCACAACAACAACAACAATCCCAGACATCCTGATGCAAGCTGCTTTTGAAGGCAGGCGATAGGCAGGGGCTGTCTGTCTGACGAGGCTCATAGAAACTCATCCAGGATCTGAGACTTTGAGATCTCCCTGCTGCTGCTCTCCTTGATGTACCGGCAGTGTTTTGTGGAGCAAATGAGAGAGAGAGAAAGAGAGAGAGAGTGGGGGAAGGAGGAGAGGGGGCACAGAGAGGGAGGGGAGAGAAAGGGAAAGGGAGGGAAAGAGAGAGGGAGAAAGAGAGATATGGAGTGAGAGAGATGAGTCGTGGGGATGTGGACAGGCAAGGGTGTGCTTTTACAAGACTGAGCTGCAGTCTGTGGTTAGGGGTGTGCCGTATGTGTGTGTGTGTGTGTGTGGGATTGAGTGCACACTGAGTGTGTGAATGTGTGTATGAATGTGTGAGAAAGACAGCGACCAGAGAAGAGAGATAGAGAGAGAGAGTGGGAGAGAGATAGAGAGAGAGAGAATGGGAGGGGGGGGGGGAGGGAGAGAGAGAGAGAAAGAGAGAGAGAGGTAAAATCAGTCCCTACAGCCTCAGGGATGTTTCCACCTGAACACTCTCCATTACATGCATCAGATGCTATCACTTAGCTGACAAAAGCAACACCTCTCTGTGTGCGGGTGTTTGTCTGTGTGTGTGTGTCTGTGTATGTGTGTGTGCAGGTATCTTGGAGACTGTTTTACAGATTGTTTTAGCTGATGTGTGTTAAGATTTGTGTACAGGTTTATACAAGTGTGTGTGTGCATACTGAGCAGTAAGTATATTTAGTGGCCGAGTCTGTTTATACCAGCTTGATAAAATGTGTGTACATTTGTGTGTGTGAGTTTATATTTGTGCTTGTGTGCATGTGTAGGTCTGTGTGTGTGGTCAGGGGGCTTTATTTGTTTGTGTATGTATGTGTGTGTGTGTGAGAGAGCATGTGTAAGTGTGTATACATGTGTGTGTTTTTGTGTATGTGTGTGATAATCTGTGTAAATGTGATGTATGTTTGTGCACGCCTGTGTGTGTGTTTGTGCGTGTGCATGCTTGTGTGTGTGTGTGTGTGCGTGTGTGTGTGTGTGTGTGTGTGTGTGTGTGTGTGTGTGCGTGTGTGTGTGTGCGTGTGTGTGTGTGTGTGTGTGTGCGTGTGTGTGTGCGTGTGTGTGTGTGTGTGCGTGTGCGGACAGCTCGGGGTTCCCTGGAGTCTCTGGTTTTGTTTACCATCAGTCTCTGGGTTCAAGTCACGAAGCAGCTCTGGCGCCGAAGAGAGAGAGAAAAAGAGAGAGAGAGAGAGAGAGAGAGACAGATAAAGACAGAGAGAGAGAACAGAATAACAGAATACTCAAACAGAATAATCAAATTCTCCTGTCTCTCACTTTCTTTTTCACTCCCTGTCTCTCTTCTCCTATCTCCCTCAGCCAACACTCCCTACCTCTCTCTCTTTCCTTCTCTATCCTCTGCTACTTCTCTCTCTGTCTCTCTCTCTGTCTCGCTCTCTCTTTCTCTCTCTCTCACCCTCTTTCTCAGCTTCTTAGTCAATCGCTTCTTAGTCAATTTTCATCATCTTTGCTTTGCTTTCCCTTTTTCGGCTGTCCTCACGTTACAAATCATGTACACGCACGCACGCACGCACGCACGCACGCACGCACGCACGCACGCACGCACGCACTCACGCACGCACTCATGCACGCACACTTTGTTGCATTACATAAGGTTATCAATTTTGTATAGAGATGTGGCATAGGCCAAAGAAGTAAAGGGCGGGTTAAACAATCCCCCTTCTCAATGCTAAATTATGTCTGTGTCTTTCACAAGGGTGATCTATGCTCTCAGGCTGTGTGTGCAGGGCCAGTTGGAGAATAAAAAGTATATTTCCACCATGGGACGAGGCTGGTAGCAGTTATGCTCTGTTACGTTAGTGTGTGTGTGTTTGTGTGTGTGTGTGTGTCTCTGTGGGTATGTATTCGTGTTTGTGTATCTGTGTGTTGGTGTGTGTGTGTGTGTGTGCTTTTGCTTTTGTATGTGAGTGTGTGTGTGTGTGTGTGTTTGTGGTTGTGTGTGTCTGTGTGGGTATGTATTCGTGCTTGTGTATGTGTGTGTTGGTGTGTATGTATGTTTGTGCTCGTGTATGCGAGTATGTGTGTGTGTATGTCAGTGTGTTTGTGTTTGTGTATGCGAGTGTGTGTGTGTGTGTGTGTGTGTGTGTGTGTGTGTGTGTGTGCGCGTGTGTCTGTGTGTTTTGGTTGTGTGCGTATGTGTGTGTGTTCACCGCTTTATTAGCCCTGTGATTTGGATGTTTCCCCATGGCAAACCTAAGCCACAGCCTACAAGAGTAGAAAAAAACATGCATTGGGAAGATCAGAGAGGAGCACAGTGATTTTCAGGAGCCAGAAAAGCAGAAGCAGAAAGCTAGAAATGCTCTCACATGTCCTCACCACACAAAAATCTTCCCCAAACCGAAGCGAATCAGTCTGAATAAGAATCATCCTAAATCACGCTTATCCAGCGAGCTGTTTTTGCCTGTCATCCCTCAACTTGCTGACAGGCAAAACTGTCCCTGTGAAATACCCCGGAACCGGAGCCTCAAGAGCTACATAATTACACTTCGACTTCAGAGGTTTGAGTTTCACTGCCACCACTGCACACTGTCTGGCCGCTACTACTGCTGTTGGCATTTTTTGTCGGCACGTAGGAAACTGGTTGTTTCAATGTTGTGGTAACACTTTAAGATGATTTATTGAGTTCAACTTCAGTCTTTCTAGATGTTCAATGAGCATTTCAGTTCTTAACAAAATCAAACCCTACTGTCCAAGTAAAGTGTGACCAAAGTGTGACTGTTTGTTTCCATGGTGCAGAGTAGTATTTTCATGGAGAAAGCTTCATGTTGAACACTAATTGCCTCCATGTTTTACACTATTTGTGTCCATGCAGACAACTGGTTGTTCCAATGCTGTCTACATGTTGAATGTCTCTAAGCTGCACGTTGCATAGTGCTTTTAAGGTTTCTTAAAGCCATAGAACAGAATAGCATTCTGTTTCCTACAATCCTATTCAGTATTTGTGTGTATATGTGTGTGTTTGTGTGTGTTTGTGTGTGTGTGTGTGTGTGTGTGTGTGTGTGTGTGTGTGTGTGTGTTTTGTTTGTGTTTGTGTGTGTGTGTGTGTGCTGCTCTCTGCCCTCTTTTCTCCTTCCTTGAACCCAACCCTTCTAGTGGCCCAATCCTCCAATCCTCAGTGGTCTTTCTCTTATTTTTCCTTCAAACCCCCCAACACACATACACTTTCTCTGACATTCACCGCAGAGCCAGCCCATGTCGTTCCAATGCTGTGTAACCCGGCTTAAAATTGATTTCATAATGTCATGCTCAGTTACACTGATTTATTTGATGAGGACAAACAGCCACTGACTCCCAGAGACTTTGTTTTCTCTCAAAACATCTTACACAACTGGGCTGTTACGTGCAACTACAGAGCTGTCACGTGCCACGCACCCCAGCCCCACCCATCCCCTTACTCCCACTTCCCTCTTGCCCTCTCTGCACAAACAATAAACACTTCCAGGTCACAGCCCATTGACCTTTTGTAACAGACCCCTGGTAGGTCAACACTGACATCTAATTTACTCCAGACACACACACACGAGCACACACATAGACACACATTCAGTCAGCTTGTAGAGCAGCTTGTAGACTGCACTTAAAATAGTTTAAGCATGCAAGACGCAGCATTGCAGATTAGTACCGCTCTCACTTGCGTCTGTTTAATCCAGAGCTCAAGGACTACATGATAGCCCGTAATGGGCCTGTGGTCTGGTAGGCTATTAAAGACAGACTGAGCTGGGCCAAAGAGCCATTCACGATGGGCATGATAACTATAACGATTACTGTAGTGATGTTTTTCAAAATGTTCTAACCTCATACTTCAACGATAATGACAGGAACAGGGCTGAACATTCAGTGGCGGTTCTAGGGGGGGGCGGGCTGGGCCTTTGCCCAGGGCACAATTTCGTGAAGGGCGCCGTGCTATTGGCCTCACGAGCGCTTGAAAAATATATATATATCATCTAAAAAAGTTTTTAATATCTATCACATCACTGTGTAGGAAATCGGCAAATTGGCGCCCCCTTTGGCTGCCCGCGCCCCTGTTGAAAAGTTCCAGTGCACAGAAGCTGCGAGAGAAGGGCAAAGGGGAGGGGGCGCGGGGACAGTTCACCTCTGCGTTTCTCAAATGCAATTCACAAGTTGGCAATACTCAGCAATTAGTGAGCGAAGTCAGTCACTCATAAGCTTCCTTCCCAATAACGGACATTTTATTCCTACCATTATATTTACAGGTTTATAATTGCTGCACATCTTTTAATTGTGTGAATAAAACAGGGCAATACAAAACGAGTAGGCGGTCACCAAGGTGAATAAGTCTTAACTCCTGGTCGGCAGTGACAGTGTTCGGGGATGGGAAATACAGTATGTTGACTGTCGAGTGACAAACAGGAGATGGACAGAAAAAGGTCAAAGCCATTAGAAGTGTAGAAACGACCAAAAGATGAAGGTATGCAACTGTTCTCTCTGCATGATCACGTTATCCATGCCATGAATGAAGGGCTAATGTTAATCATGGTATAACTCTTACGTTTGTTAGCCTTCTAGCTATGATGCTACGATTGCTATACTCAACAATAATTCGGTCTTAGCTCAACAAACACAAGATCTAATTTCACCATAAGATTTGGCTTTGCAACAAGTCTCGCCCGGGGAGTAATTCAATGTAGAACCGCCACTGTGAACATTGTTGGGATCACTTTCAGAATGGTTTTCTGAATACAAAACACTGTAGCCAATAGGAATCAATTACAATTTAATATGCATCATTCTCTATTAGTTGTGTTCTCATGAGATTCCCATTAGGGCCCTTGAAAAGGATTTTGCCATCAAAATATTGTTGTTCAGTGGACAGTGGATACTCATATTGTTTTAGTTGTAGTTGTTGGTTAGCCTAGTAAACCCACCCCTCATACTTCATTTGATTTCGTACAGAGGGTCTAGCAGTGCTGTATTGAGAAACGATTTCTTCCTGGAGGTGTGGACAAGTGGCTCTGCCTTTACCCAATCGTTAACGTCTGGTCGTCACGTATGCAATTAGCCTGCCTGTGCACTACAGTTTAAATGTAGCATACAAAATCAACACCCTTACTCACGAACACTTCCT
>CM050201.1:7962500-7992500 GCA_027475355.1 Coilia nasus | reverse complement strand
GATGTAAGAACATTCAGATAATAAATTGCAACTGATAATTTAGCTCTGCTCTATTTTTACTGAACTATGTAGAATATAGCAATATATTGCAATATACCCAGCATCGCAATGTATCGTGATAGAATCACATCGTGACAAATGTATCATGATATGTACCGTATCGTAAACTCCTTGCCAATACCCACCACTAAGGACACAGATAGAGGTGGTGGTGGAAAAGAGAGAGAGAGAGAGAGAGAGAGAGAGAGAGAGAGAGAGAATAACAAGAGATATAAATAGGGGAAATGAAAGCGGAATTATGGTAGGAGGTATGGGAGAGCTGTGTGAATAAAGGTGAAAAGCTGGTGAAAAGTCATAATGAAGACACGGATAGAGGGATTGCAAGAGAAAGAGAGAGAAAGGTACGGAGGAGAGGCAGTGAGACGGACAGAAGCAGAGCAGAGGAGGAAGAGAGAGAGAGATAAAGGGAGGGAGGGAGAGAGGGAGGGAGAGCATGTGTGTGAGACAGAAACAGTTGTAGAAAAACAGAAAAGCAGAGATATACAAGGCTCGTCTTCCACCTCCACCTCCCGCTCTTCATCCTCCTCTTCTTCAGCCCTGTCAAACATAATCTCCCTCTCTGCTCAGCAGCATTTCTGCAGCCGCAACTGCATCACCCGCCCATCTACCTACATGCCACACACACACAGGAGATGACATTGCAGGTCCTGCTCTATCCTCTCTCTTTCTCTCTCTCTCTCTCTCTCTCTCTCTCTCTCTCTCCCTTTCTCTCTCTCTCCCTTTCTCTCTCCCCCTCTTTCGCGCGCTCTCTCTTTCTCTCTCTCTCTCTCTCTCTCTCTCCCCCTTAATCCCTGTCACTCATCATCCTCCTTTCTGTTGATCTATGTCTGTACCTATGGACTCTTCATCTCTTATTTTCCTCTGCCCCCCCTCTATCTCTCTCTTTGTCTCTCTTTCTGTCTGTCTCTCGGTCTCTCTCTCTGTCTCTCTCTCTCTCTGTCTCTCTCTCTCCCTCAATTCCAGTCCCTCATCATCATCCTCTGTATTGGTCTATATCTCTCTTTCCCTCTCTCTGTCTCTCTTTCTTTCTCTCTCTCTCTCTCTGTCTTTCTATCTCTCCCTCTCCCTCAGTGCCAGTCCCTCATCATCATCCTCTCTCTTGGTCTATATCTGTATTTCTAGACTCTTCATCTCTTTTACTCACCCCCCCCCCCCCCACTCTAAAGCTCAATCTAATTTTGTTTCTCCCTCCCTACTCTACGTTTACCCCCCCCCCCTTCTTCTCCTTCTCATCTCTCCCGTTCTTTCATGTCCCCCCAAAAACACTCCTCTTGGATTGCATGCTGGAGCCAAATCTGACAAAACTATGGCAGCAAAGTCGGTTTTAGTGTGCTTCTCATCACAGTATCTGAGTTAAGAGAACGGAAGATGAAGAGAGGGATGAAGAAAGTAGAAAGAGAGCATGAGTGAAAGAGAGAGAGAGAGAGAGAGAGAGAGAGAGAGTGCTGATTGGCCTCTTATGTAAGTGACAAGCCAAGCGGATGCAGAAAAGTAGCTTTAACAAGAAGAAAGGGGAAGCCAAACCGAACCTCACTGTAAAAGCAGTTGACTCACCACATTAAGAAGTCATGCCGAGTGGCATAGAACTTACCCCCTCTCATCTCATCTCTTTTCCTCTCTCATCTCATCTCTTTTCCTCTCTCTTTCCCTCGCTGTGATGCCGTGCAGCACTTTAATAAATCATCTGTAAGTTATTTTGTCTTAGCAGAGCCTCGCTGTGTGTTACTCTGACTGCTGCTGGCTGCCATACACACCAACTCAAGCACCCCCTACCCCACCCACCCCCGCTGTGCCCTGTGAGATGTCTGACACTTAAGCAAAGATGGTAGATATGGCAAGATACTTCATGGTAGTTCATGTGATTGGGAGCAAAGTGGGGATCAGTTCCAGGCTGCATGCAGGGCCATGTCGTTGATGTATGACTGACGTTTGTACACCTTGTGGTCTTGTGGTTGGTCCTCGCATGATGGGGAACCACTAATCTCCCGTTATGCAGACCGCTTACTGCATACTGTTTTACCTGTCAATTAAAGCAACACTAAAAACTTTTCGTCTTCGGTCACTTTGCAGGTTGGAAGCCACCCCCCGGTCCACCACCCCAAACTTACTTAAAGCAGTTATAGCCCATGGAGGGCAGCAAAGTGAATTTTGAAGTGCTTTTCACCCAAAGAAACTACTTACTGTTGCTTTCAAAGGATGCCATTTTATAAATAAGCTCATCTATCTGGTTAAAGAGAATCTATTAATTAGAATCAGCTACTTTCTGTTTCTGCTTTTGACAGAGGGCAGAGTTTCCCCCACCTCTGGTCAGAGGGAAGACTGGTCCAAATGGCACCAAATCAGTAGCCTGGCAAACCAGCCCCTCGTACTTCATTTCATTTTATACAGAGGGTCAGGCCGTGCTTCCACTGACATTGCTGCCTTAGGCAGAATTTTGCCTTGTCAATCAGCGAACAGAGGGGGTGGTCGTGAATGATGGTGTCAACTTTCTGTCCTACATTTGAATTGTAGTGCGTAGGCAGGCTAATTGCATATGTCAGGACCAGATGTTAACAATTGGGTAAAGACATAGAAACTTGTTTTAAACTTCCACACCTCCAGGAAGAAAGCATTTTTCAATACAGCACTGCCAGACCTGCCGTACAAAATAAAATGAAGTGCGAGGGCTTGGTTTACCAGGCTACCAAATCAGGGTCGTCACTGTCTGGCCTATAGCCTGGAGCTTTGTGTTATCTAAGATACAGGATGCCTGTGGTAAGTGCTATATGTCGCTATTATTATTACATACAAACAAGGGCAGGTATAGGGGGTGGATGCTGCAAGCAGAGAGCTGACCATACTGTAAAAATCTCATCCCAGACTTAGCACATAGTGCCACACTATTTGGTGTATGGGAGTTTTTATTGGAGAGTGAGAGAGAGGCCAGGTCTCGCGCAAGTGTATTCTACTACAGTATGCTACATTGCAGATTTGTGTTCTGTAATTGGTTTTTCAGTTGTTGTAGGAGGATAAAACCAAAGGGCTTAACATTCTCTTACTGAGCCAGATTTGGACAAGATCAGAGAGAGCTTTCTGAGGTATGTGAGCGAAAGAAAACAAATGCAGACAAGAACATTTTCAAATAGCTCTTTTTGTTAACTCTGAGTTCATTGTGAAAGCTTGTGAATGCAGGCACACAGCCTGAGGAGGTAGCTTTCAACAAATAAACATGAACAGTTGTATAAGGCATATAATCAAACAATTTTAGAGTGTTTACTCAATAATGTTCAAATTTACAACTTGAAAGGAAACATGTTTGCCTCTCTTTGCCAAATCTGAATTTGCCTCAGATTAGCCTCAGGATGTTTGAGACCTGAGAGCTGGCAGTCCTGGGGAACCTGGCTTCAGAAACTTACTTGTTCCTGCTATTCACTCAACCAGCTGATTGTCATTGGCATAAGTCTTCAGTCAGGTAGGGGAGCCTATTAGTGTTTTCGGTGAACTATTAGCCTATGTATCTGGGGTTTCTCTCTCTGTCAGAGGGGAGCGCTGATCCAAAGCAGGCCCAGATCCGGTTCATATTTAGTCCAAACCAGAGTCAGATCCGGTTCATATCTAGTCCAAACCAGAGTCAGATCTGGTTCATATCTAATCCAAACCAGACCAGAGCTGTTTGCCAGTTAGGGATGCTAAAGTCTGTGTTGTGGTCTCCATCACTACATCAAGGAGATAAATGAGGTGAAATGAGATGTATCATTATCAGATGTCTCAATCACAACTTCAGAAAGTAAAAACCCTGCCATACCCTGACTGTGCGCTTAACACAGGTAATTTCACTAATTAGTGATGGCCTGTCATATGATTTGTGTGCTGCTTAGGATCAGATGGTTCAGAAAAACATTGGATGTGGCAGTATTTTTCCTTTCTGGAACTGGGGTTGACACCTCTGATCATAAATAGGTCTGCACTATTAACTATCCAGGCAGTCCTGGCAGCTTTGCTACTGTATCCCTTTTCTTGATTCTGTGATTTATAACTGTGTTATGTGGTACCGCACACCTGTTTTCAGGCTAAGTGATCTAAATTCAGTTTTTAATGTTGTAGCAGGCGCACACTATTGCTTTCTCTCTTTCTGTTTCAGCCTGAAGCTGGATAGAGATGCACAATATAAGAGTCATATGAGAATCGTAGCCCGTTAATTTTGGTCCACACCCTTGTAAAAGTGACAATACAGGGTTCCAAAAGAAAGAAAGATATTTCGAGAACTGCACGACATACCAGCTAACCACCAGATAAGCGTCCACAATCTTTCAGAATCTTGGTGTCTCGATTGCCTGAGGACTGTGGTTTGATGTTTGACAAAATAGGGGGAGATAGGTACAAAATAGCTATGAGTCTTCTTACATAATGGAGTTGGTTCTGGAACAGATCCATCTAAGGCCCAGAGCCAAACTAGAATCGGATCAGATCCAGATCTAAGACCTGTGGTTTTGGCTTTCAACAAAAGCCTGAGGCTGACTCAGGACCACATACCCACACGGCCACAAGAGCAGACCTTTGTGGGGACGCACGCATGTTAGACATGATTGGTATCTGGGTCGTCAGAACGCTGTGGCTTTGGCCTCTCACAGCAACAGCAATCCTGAGGCACCGCGAGGAGGAACTGCAGAATTCAGATATCTTGTCTCCTCTGCCTTCTCTTAGCTGCTATACCCAAATACCCAAAAAATAAGCTGGAGGAGTTCTCTTTCTGTTCAACAGGTCTTTTTTGCGTTCACCGAGAGAATAGTCATAACAGCACAGAGCCTCCTGACCATTCTGACCATCACACCTACTCTGTCCACCCTATATATACAGAATACAGCAGTATCATGGTACTGTACTGTAACTTGTGTCAGAGACAATGAGCTCTAACTCTGAACATTTTAAGGATGCTCCATACATGGAACTAAGCACATTCTGGTGTATATTCCACTGTTACCCATTTCAGCTTACTGCTGAAGTCAGCAAAAGTATATCTTCTGTCACATGCACTCACCTTGCGGAAATTACACCAGAGTCAACAGTACTTCATTCTTATAATCACACCCTGAAGACCTACACGATTGTTAACATCGCACCATTGTTAATGTATGTATGTGGACATATCCGTGCTCTGAAGACCACCACCGCTGTAGAAGCAGGGCTATAGTTTCTGACTACTGAATGGCCAATGACCTGGACATTAAACTTCACTGTGTGTTTGTGTGTGTGTGTGTGTGTGTTCATGCATTGAAAGAAAGTGTGAATGTCTGTGTGTGACTCTATGTATGTGGAAAAGCAATTGTGTGTGTGTGTGCGTGTGTGTGTGTGTTGGGAGGAGGGAGGGGGCTTATCTGCCTATTTGTGTGTGTGTGTTTCTGTGGAAGAGAGTACTGAGCGAGAATGTACGTGCTTATCTGTGTGTGTGTGTGTCTTGGTGTGTGTATGTCTGCATGTGTGTGCTTGTGTGGGTGTGTGTGTGTCTGTGTGTGTGTGTGTGTGTGTGTGTGTGTGTGTGTGTGTGTGTGTGTGCATGTGTGTGTGTGTGTGCATGTGGACATATCTGCCTGGCGGCTCCTCTCTGAGTATTATCTCGTCTGGCCTCCACCTTCTCTCTTCTCTTTCCTTCTCTCCCCCCAGCCCCGTCCTCTCCCCCCTCCAATTCCACCAGTCCTCTCCCTCCAGTCCTCTCCCGATCCAGTCCTCTCCCTCCAGTCCTCTCCCGATCCAGTCCTCTCCCGATCCAGTCCTCTCCCCATCCAGTCCTCTCCCTCCAGTCCTCTCCCCATCCAGTCCTCTCCCTCCTGTCCTCTCCCAATCCAGTCCTCTCCCTCCAGTCCTCTCCCTCCAGTCCTCTCCCCATCCAGTCCTCTCCCTCCAGTCCTCTCCCCATCCAGTCCTCTCCTTCCAGTCCTCTCCCCATCCAGTCCTCTCCCTCCAGTCCTCTCCCTCCAGTCCTCTCCCCATCCAGTCCTCTCCCTCCAGTCCTCTCCCCATCCAGTCCTCTCCCTCCAGTCCTCTCCCTCCAGTCCTCTCCCCATTCAGTCCTCTCCATCCAGTCCTCTCCCTCCAGTCCTCTCCCCATCCAGTCCTCTCCCTCCAGTCCTCTCCCCATCCAGTCCTCTCCCTCCAGTCCTCTCCCTCCAGTCCTCTCCCCATCCAGTCCTCTCCCTCCAGTCCTCTCCCTCCAGTCCTCTCCCCATCCAGTCCTCTCCCTCCAGTCCTCTCCCCATCCAGTCCTCTCCCTCCAGTCCTCTCCCTCCAGTCCTCTCCCTCCAGTCCTCTCATGTCTCTACTGTGACTCAGGCGCTGCACAATGGGGCTAGTCAGGAAGGTATTTTCTGCCTCATAATTGAATGTAAGGGGCTTTCTCGGGCCTTTTTCATGCCTGTGATGTGAATCAAACACAGAGACACACAAACACATACACACACACACACACACACACACACACACACACACACACACACACACACACACACACACACTACTTTCTTCTACCCCATCCCCAAACATAGCCTGAGATTATCTCTCTTTCTTTTTCTCTCTATCTCTTTCTCTCTTACACACACACACACACACACACACACACACACACACACACACACACACACACACAGGCATGCACACACGCAAGCACGAACGCACCTGAAAACACACATGCACACACACACACACACACAAACACGTGCATGCACACACACACACACACACGCACACACACACACACATACACGCACATACACAGACACAGACACACACAAATCCTGATAAGAGTAACTGACTTGAGTTTGTGATGTCAGCAACCTTAGCAAAGCCCCAAAGGGCTGGAAAGCACATCAGTGAGATAACTCGCCTCCTGTTGTTGAGAAACGAGAAGAAAGGGGAAAACGAGGAAACAATGGATAAGATGAAAAGAAAAGAAAGGAAGGTAACCTCCTGAGGCACACACACACAGACCTCTTTTGGATCCCCCAGGCCTCAACCCTTCAGTTAGCACGTGCATTGTTAGCGCTAGCCTCGTTAGCGTTTGTGCCTCCTGGAGCTCCAAACTTCTCCTGTCTGACAGCCTGCTCAGGCATCGCCTGTGGTGGGGAGGTGATTGAGGTAAGTACCCCTCAAGTACCCATGATGGTAAGCAGTGATGGACAGCTTGACTTCAGAAGCTACAGTACAGTCCAGGATCACATATTTCAGTTTTAAAGTTTCTTTATTAAAAAGATAAGCCCTTCGGATGCAGCATCTCATTTTCAAGGGAGTCCTCTAATTGTTCCAGCCATTCAATAAATTAGCTGATTCTACCTAGCATAACTCTTCAGCCAGATAGAGGAGTTATTAATTAAAATCACTTGCATTTACCACACAAGTACAACCAGGTACTTTGGAACATGAGGTACTACACTGTACTACTAAGGTACTACTGTGAATACAGGTTGCATCTTACTGCAGGTAAGATATCCTGGGTGAGTGGGGCCTCTTTTAGAATGCCGCTACTGCAGAAGAAGGTGGAAGAGGGAGAGGGAGAAGGAGAAGGAGTCGGAGGAAGTGATTCTCCTGGCCGTTCAGGGTCGCGTCACTTCCATGAGCGTCTGTGCCACGCGCTTACAGGTGAGATCTGAGATCCAAGGTGGCAACTCTCTGCTCACTATGGGCGATGTCACTCTTCTTCCTGTGTGCAGCTACACACACACTCACACAGAAACTCTCCCACGCTCTCTCCCTCCCTGTGTGTGTGTAACCACCCCTAAAAATCTGACACACACACACACACTCACACACTTACATTCCCATTTATACACACATGCAAACACACAAATGCTAACTGTCTTTTCTTTCTCACACACACCTGCACACACATACACATGCATGGACACACACATACACACACCATTATTCTCCCTCTCTCTTTCTCTTACTCTCTCACACAGTCATGAGGAGACATTATCACTGCGCAATGACTGCAACCACATCCCTCCATACTGAAGCATGTTGGGTCTGTTCCGCTGTAGTAGACAGGCAGTGTCCCCTCCCTGTGCCGCCTACTCAAAAACCAGCGCTCTGTCAAACATCATCACGCCAGTGTCATCGTTAACCACAGCAGCAGTAATATCACTGCAACACTAGGGCCCGGGTCCTATATGAGTGAGTGACGGGCGGGCTGCTGTTTATTTTAAGGCTGGATAAGCAGTGCGGGGGCTCCCTTGGGCCTTGCCTGGAACTCAGCCTCAGCTACCTGCCTCCAGCAACAAGGAAGGGAGGAAGAGAGAGAGAGAGGGAATGACGGAATGAGAGAGAGAGGAAGAAGAGCAGAGGAGAGGAAACAGATAGCTGGTGGAGAGAGGGAGAAGGACTCAGGGTAAAGAGGAAGAGGGAGAAGGTGGGGGAGGAGTGGAGAAACAAAAGAACTAAAAACAGGGAAGGAGGGAGAGAAAATACGAACGACTGAGGAGGAGGAGGAGATGGAGAGAGAGGGAAAGGAGGAAGAAGAGAAACAATGCTGAAACAGGAAATGTAAGAGATAGGTGGATAGCGAGAGAGAGAGAAAAAGAGTGTGTATCTGTGTGTGTGTGTCTCTGTGTGTGGGGGGAGGGGGGTGTGGGTGTGTGCAAGAGAGAGATAGGGAGAGAAAAAGTGAAATTGATAGAGAGAGCAGGAGAATGTACTAGCCTCCAGGCAGAGGGGTGAAGCGATGAGTCAGGGTTAAGGACAGGCCACGTCTCCCATTGTCTGTCTCTATCTCTGTCAAAAGCGGCAAACATGTCCTGAAGCCGCAGCTGACTGTGCCATCTGACAGGACAACACTGGGCTCAGACTACGAACCGGCAGAGTCAGCATGCACTTCAACATCGTCATCATCATCAACATCACCACCATCATCATCATCGTCATTGTTGTTGTCATCATCATCATCACCATCAACGTCATTGTCATCATGGTGGTTAGTATCATCTTCGTCATTATTGTGTGTATGTGATATAATAAAATAACTTTTTTTGGTGTACATATCACAGAACAAGAATGAACATGTCCAGTTTTTCATATGACTTGGTAAAATGTAATGTTGCTGGTAAAATGTATTGTTGCTTGAGTCACTGACCCTTGGTGCTCTGGCTTTATGGTATAAACTGGCAGATCAGGGCTATTGCAGTGTAAACTCTGCTCAGATAAATCTACCCACAGCTCTGGGAAATTCAACATTTTATCACTATCTCTCAGGTTTTCACTATCTGTGTGATAAGAAGAATGACATCCAAGGGACTATCAGCAATTGTAATTTGTGAACACATTTTGTAAACACTATTTAAAAAAAAAAAACATTCAGCTAATATCTCTTCATGATCTGCTGCCTCACTATTCCCTCAGTGCACTGTAAAAAAAGAGAAATTAAGAGAGAAGGGTGTTCTTACGCAGTCCTACACAGACTCTCTCTGTGAACTAGAAACAAGCAGTACAGGGCAGCCTGTCCTACTAAAAACTCTGTGGCATTTCTGAGAGAGCACTGAAGGTGGGGACAAGCTACCTCTTTTTCTACCTCACATTTTATTAGTTTAGTTGTGCTTGAGAAATGCATTTGCAAAGAACCTGTAGAGCGACTGATAACAAAAACTACTTGGTATTGCTTTTAGCAGATTTAGTTATATTATTATACAGTAACTTTATATTTATGTCATATGCTGCCATATATGACAGTAGTTCACACTACGCAGTAAGACATAATGCTGTCAAGCTTGTCAACACAATTGGCAGTAAAAATGACAAGGGTGTGAAGTAAAGAATAATATATATCAAAAAAGTTAATGCACTTTCGAAGTGGTAATGCGGCCACTGGCAGGTATATAACACAACCCTGTGTTCTTCCACCTGCTCATCATTTGCTAAAACTGTGACATCACCACGAACTTGGCGCATTGATACATAAGCGTGATAAGTCGGAAAGGAGGGACTGCTTCATAGGTGTGTGTATGTAGAAAATGAATTGCCATTCTAAAGAACGCATCACAAAGGGAAATTGAATGAAGGCATGGTATAAACATATTTAACAATTTAAAAATTATTATGTCATGTAAAGTCCAAACAGCTGTTCTAACAATCACTATGGTAACATGTCATTATCAAATCGCCAGATCTGTTACAACATGCTTATGACATAGTTATGCCTGTCTTATAAGGCAGTGTTAGCTGCAGTAAAGTGAACAGAAGGAGGACCATGCTTATAGCACGATGTTCATCATATCCACAAATTTCTGTGACTGAAAAGATCATTATGGCTAAAACTTCTGATTGCCCTAATCGATAGTAACCTCTAACAAAGCCAAAAGCTGTTAACTACACATTGTGTCAAAACTGTTTAGACTGTAAATTGACTTATATAAATATGACTTAAATAAATTGACTATAACACCTTTTTTGTCTTGTGACTAAATATCTTGCTTCTTCATATTAAGAAAGTACACAAAAGCATTACCACTATTATACCTACATCATGCTACACTGGGCAGTATGACACCTTTAAAGGTATTTTTCTCAGTTTCAGTGTTTGCCAAGTTACTGCACTTTGCCTTTGCAGGGCAGTATGGCTGTATCACAACCCACTTCCCAATTCCACAACCCAATTCCTAACATGTCTCAAGTCTAAGGGCTCATTCATACCAAAACTTGTGCATTCGTGGCACATATGCAGTGTATGTCCATTTTCGTTTAGAATGCATGTTAACACACACCACGCTGCAGGCATGTCTGCTGTGAATACACACGTGAAAACACTGTTTATCACACAGGTTCCGTCCCCACACTGCTCACACACAATGCGTTATGAATGAGGCCTAACAGCTCATACCATATGATGATGAAGATACATGGTTTGCTTGTCTACAGGACATAAATAACATTATTTGTCTTAATATAAATTCCCATTATGTTGACGTCAATGTCATTACTGTGAAGCAAGCAGCTAACTTGCAGGTTTTTTTTGCAAGGTGCAAGGTGACAGTTGCAAAGTAACTGCAAAATGCAAAGTGACAGTGGCAAAAACATTTTATTTTTTA
Source organism: Coilia nasus (assembly GCA_027475355.1). NCBI lineage: Eukaryota > Metazoa > Chordata > Actinopteri > Clupeiformes > Engraulidae > Coilia > Coilia nasus. Next base: position 7,981,395 of record CM050201.1, on the reverse strand, counting down.
AAAACTGAAGTCAAGTATGGAATTCTTGGATTGATCTATGATCAGAAGAGCTGTCCTCATCACCTGGAATCTCATCACACTTTTCCATAAGAATTCTGTCGGTCCTGCAGAGTTCAGCTGGGTTTATTTGTGCGATTATGTCCCCACCTGCCCATCTTCTTCTCTCATGCACCTGTAATTTACTCTCATAGCTGCTAAATACCTCACACCAGAGCCCCAGGCTTTCTAATGTCCTCTTTTAGATGCAGTTGCAGGCACAGGAGGGAAGGCAGGGAAGATGGGGGAGAGAGGAGGAGAGAGATGGAAAGAGAAAGAGGCAGGGAAGGGAGGAGCAAGGAGGAGAGGAGAGATGTAATAGAGAGACCAAGAGAAAGAGAAGGGTAGAGTGAGAGAGAAATGAAGGAAGAAAAATCTAGAAAGAGGGAAGTAAAGACAAAGATGGAAAGAAGAGACAAAGAGAGAGAGAGAGAGAAAATAGAGAGAGAGAGAGAGACAGAGAGAGACAGAGAGAGAGAGAGAGATGGTTGTTGGATGTCTGAAGGCTGACCTTGGCGTACAGAACTGAACAGCCTGCAGGCAGACAGACCAACTCCCAACTGGACAAATCCAAGGGGTGAGCCATTAAATATCATATACACACAACTGCATAGACACAACATACAAACACACATGTCCACACACAACATAGACACAGCCCTAACAACATGTATAGCCCCCCTTCAACACACACACACACACACACACACACACACACACACACACACACACACACACACACACACACACACACACACACACACACATACACACACACACACACAGACACACAGATCATTTTTATACTGACATAGCCCCCCGCTATACAAATCCAGGACTTATCTGTCTTACTATCTCACTAAAAAGATCATGTGCGCGTGCAAACACACACAGACACACACACACACACACACACACACACACACACACACACACACACACACACACACACACACACACACACACACACACACACACACACAAATAGATTCATTAGGAAGTAATGCCATTCATTAACCTTTTAATGTCTACTGTACACATCACATAAATATCCACCCACTGACATGTGATGTTTGTGTTACACATAAACACACACACACACACACACACACACACACACACACACACACACACACACACACACACACACACACACACACACACACACACACACACACAATGATTGAGATTGTTTGCCTGTGTAATGGTATGTATGAGGCAGATAATTAAAGTCATTCATCTGTTGACTGTAATGTAAACAAACACAGAGATGTGCATTTGCATGCCTGTTATGCACACACACACACACACACACATACACACACACACATACACGCACACACATGCACGCACACACACATACATACACATACATATACATACATACACATGCACATACACATACAGACATACACACACACGCACAGACATACGCACGCACGCACACACAAACACACACACACGCATGTGCAGGCACACATATGTACGCTCACACACACACACATGCAGGCATGCAAGCGCACGCACACGCACACACACACTCATTGGATCATGTGCACACTGTGTAACTAAGGCTTTTTGCATGCTCACACAGACAGGTTATTGAGGTCATTCTTTTATTAAATGTCACCTACCTCTCTCACACACAAACACACACACACATATTCTCTCCCTCACGCACACAACACACACACACACACACACACACACACACACACACACACACACACACACACACACACACAGACACACACACACACACACACACACACACACACACACACACACACACACACACACACACACACACACACACACACACACACACACTCCCTCATATACACACACACAGAGGGAGAGAAAGAGGAAGATGGGTTTTATAGCAAAGCAGACACAGGCAGCTCTGCTGCAGACAGGCAGTGGTGCAAAAAACAACTCTTTGATGCCTGTCAAGAGGATGCTGGACAGTGCAGAGAAGAAAGAAAGAGCGAGAGAGAGAGATAGAGAAAGACAGAGAGAGAGAGAGAGAGAGAGAGAGAGAGAGAGAGAGAGAGAGATGGATAGAGAGAGAGATGGATAGAGAGAGAGAGAGATAGAGAGATAGAGAGAGAGATAGAGAGAGAGAGAGATAGAGAGAGAGAGAGAGAGATAGAGATAGAGAGAGAGAGAGATAGAGAGAGAGAGAGAGATAGAGAGAGAAAGAGAAAGAGAGAGAGAGAGAGAGAGAGAGAGAGAGAGAGACCAATAGAAAGAGATAGACTGAGACTGAGAGACAGAGAAAGCTGAACTAAGAGCCTGATTTTATAGTCTTCCCACGTTATGAGTCCCAGCTGAACAACCAACCAACTCAGAGTTCAGTCACTGAAAGAGAGAGCAGAGAGAGAGAGAGAGAGAGAGAAGTGGAGAGAGTGTAAAATGCAGACAGAGACTGAGTGGGAGACAGTGCGATAGAAAGAGAGAAGGGTAGAGGGACACTTGGATTCGTAGAGAGGATGATAGACAGACACTGTGGGAGACTGAAGGGGATGGGTACAGAGAGAGAGAGAGCGAGAAAGAGAGCAGAGGCAGACAGACAGACAGAAAGACCGAGAGAAAGTGGATAGAAAGTGTGTGTCTGTAAGCTCCTTATTCCCCTGCCTCTGCTAATTCCCCATGAGAGACCGTACGGCAGCACAGGACTCATCAGGCCTCCTCATCCCTCCTCCTTCCCAGCTCCTTGACAGCCTATTAAGCGCAAGAGCCAAGATGTCGCCCTCTCCGCGCCCGTGATTAAACATGCGTTATAGCCCCTGTTAAATCTCCCTACTAGTGCCGCTCGTTAAACAAGCAATCCCTCCAACAGTCGTTTAACGACAGATAACGAGATGAATGACTCTTAAGAATACCATGAAAAAAAATCATAAAGCAAAGAGTGGAAAATATTGAGACACGCATGAACTGTTGGCGGATTTCCGGAGAGTTCCGTGCTTCCTTTTGTGTGTCTAATCACAACTATGCGCTTCACCATGTACAAATTAAGAGACGAACATCCTCCAGGCAAAGAGTCAGGGAAAACTTTTTTTTTTAACATTTTCAATGCAATTATGTCTAGCAGAAACACAAATACGGTATCAGCGGTCTTAAATAGCGGATTAAAGCTTTATGTCTTCATACTGCTGCCTGACCTCTCTCTCTCTCTCTCATGTTTCATTAAGAGATTTGTGCTTGCTTTGAGTTAGAGGTCAAAGAGGTGAGATGACTGACACAGCTCTTAGTCACAGCGCAGTGCCTTCAGGGGATGTGACATCACACAACACCCATGTTTCAATTTACATGCCCAGATGTAGTCACAAGTGAGTCATGGTCATAAAATAGATTTATGGTCGTAAAGTAAACTTTAAACTGCTGCACTTGAAAGAGATCTCCAAAAAAAACAGAAAGAGAGTGTCGTTTAAAGTTGAGGCCTTTAAAAAAAGTCCCTACTCGTCAGTCTGCCATAAAATATCTCCACTGTTGCAGGGGGTAGAAGCAATATGTTTCCCACAGAGTAAAGTTAAAGATGGAATAATGAGAGGGAGTCGGCAAACAACTTTTAAAACTATTTATTAGGATCCATGTACAATTATGAACATAAATGTTGCCATTTGATCATTGCATTGTATCAGAGTTAGCTTTAGACTAACGCACATCTGTTGTCCTATGTCAAAGCACAATAAAAACATCCACAACACACAACAAACAAATCACAGAACAAATCAACAGATGACATCGCACATTCTTCAGTAGTCTCACACACACACACACACACACACACACACACACACACACACACACACACACACACACACACACACACACATGCACACACACACAGTTATTGCATCTCTTATTGCATTCCATTGTTTAATGACTTCAAATGAAAAGGTGAATGGTCGAAGGCTGTGTAAGAAAAAGGCACATTGCAGTTATAAATAGAATCTCAGTATACAAGTAGGAGCCAAGCTGTTTAAGATTTTATGCACTGAAGACTAGACTACGTAATGAATCATCACTGAGAAACTGCAGCAATAACATTTGGCATGGTTTCTGCGGTTAATAATGTTTGCATGTAAATAAGAGTAGAGTAGAAGTCCCTAGGAATTATGTCTCTGTGTGTTCACATGCCATGTTTTTAAGTAAGTCATTTTTCTGTGGAGAGTGAGAGTTTGAGTGTAGGTGTAGCAGTACCTGGTAAGTGAGATTGTGTGTGTGTGTGTGTGTGTGTGTGTGTGTGTGTGTGTGTGTGTGTGTGTGTGTGTGTGTGTGTGTGTGTATGTGTGTGTGTGTGTGTGTGTGTGTGTGTGTGTGTGTGTGCATGTGCATGTACATGCTCTGACATTCGTGTAATTTTATGTGAGTGTGTGCTTACACGTGTGTGTGTGTGTGTGTGTGTGTCTGTGTGTGTGTGTGTGTGTGTTCGGAGCCTGTTAGAGGTTAGAGACAGCAGGAGAAAGGCTGGCTGCTGTGCGCATCATGACTTGTGGAGAGACGATACAGAGCGAAGCTGAGAGAGGAGTGGAGGGATGGGTTGTGGGGTAGAAGAGAGAAGGGGAAATGGAGAGAGCATAAGGGAGGAAAGACAGAAGAGACAGGTTGTGAAAAAGAGTGAAGGAGAGAGGGGAGGAAGACTGATCAAGAGAGGGGCAAATGAGCAGAGAAAAGACACGAGGGAATGAGCAGAGACGGCGAGAAGATAAGAGGAGATATCAACAGGAGAGAGAGAAAGAGTTGTGAGAGAGTGAGAGAGAGTGCCTTGTTTTTAATGTCAGGGCCTTTGTTGTACTACCGATGGGGTGTGGAGTTTCTTCGAGCTGTTTTAATCGTCTAAGGGCACCTACCACTTCCATTGTTAGCCTTCTGGGACAAACGATAAAAAATAGTTAAACTCTGAATGCAACAGGCTAAATCAATTTTGCTCCTCAGTACACATACCAACTCGGTATGATGTTTTCATTTTACACCGAAGTTCTCCTTTAAGGAGACAGAGAGAGAGAGATGAGTGAGGAGTGTGAGGTGTGTAAAGAGGAGAGAAGATTGTGAGATGGGGAAACGAATGCAGAGGAGAGAGAAAAGGAGAGAGAGGAGTGTGAGAGTGAGGGACAAGTGCAGAGCAGAGAGAGAGAAAGTGAGGAGTGTGAGAAGGGGAAATGAGTGAGAGAAGGAGGGATGAATGCAGAGAGGGAGAGAGAGAGAGAAAGAGTGAGGGGGAGGGATAAGTGCAGAGGAGAGACAGAGAAAGAGAGAGATAAGGGGAGAGGAGTGCAGAGAGAGAAAGAAAGAGAGAGATAGAAAGAAAGAGAGAGAGAGAGAAAGAGTAAGAAGGGAAGATGTGTGCAGAGGAGAGAGAGGGAGAGAGAGGGAGAGAGAGAAGGGGAAATGAGTGCAGAGAGAGAGAGAGAGAAAGAGAGGGAGAGAAAGAGTGAGGGGGAGGGATAAGTGCAGAGGAGAGACAGAGAAAGAGAGAGATAAGGGGAGAGGAGTGCAGAGAGAGAAAGAAAGAAAGAGAGAGAGAGAGAAGGGGAGATGTGTGCAGAGGAGAGAGAGGGAGAGAGAGAGAGAGAGAGAGAGAAGGGGAGATGTGTGCAGAGGAGAGAGAGAGAGAGAGAGAGAGAGAGAGAGAGAGAGAGAGAGAGAAAGAGAGGGAGAGAGAGAGGAGGGGAAATGAGTGCAGAGAGAGAGAGAGAAAGAGAGGGAGAGAAAGAGTGAGAAGGGGAGATGAGTGCAGGGCTGGGGTCTCCAGGGGCTGCTGTCAGGGCTGCGTGCTGCTGCCGTCCTGTAAGTCAGTCTGACACCGACAGTGTCACTTCACTGCAGTGGCGGCTGGTAGTCTTTCAAACAGGGGAGGCTGGTCAGTTAGGCAGATAAAAAAAATGTCAATTATGGCCCACACCCTTGCCTCTGAGTCACCCCACTTTGGGCTGGGTCTCCAGTCCAGAAATTGCCCCGCACACTGTACATTGTCATCAGAGTGTCACCTGGGTTCCTGGCCCAGTACTGCCCCACCTACTGTGAAATTACACATTGGTTCTTTTGGCCCAGTACTAAGTATTGGCCAACACACTGAAATTACTTATTGGTTCTATTGGCCCAGGACTGGCCCAGTAAGCCCACAAATTGTGAACTGCCTCTTATTTCTTATTATTTCTTTTGGCCCAGTACTGGCCAATATACTGTGACATCTTATTACAAAATTATTTCGTTTATTTCTGCTAATATTTTGTATGTGGGATATATTTTAAACTGTTAATAATAAGGCCTATGTTGCTTTATGCAGAAGAACCACCACCACAGCAATGTTATGTATAAGAAAATACTGCCCTTCTTTCTTTTTTTCTAAAAAAACTGTCTGTTACCCAGCCATACCAGCTGGGCGTCTTCTCTAGGGACTCTCGATGGCAAGTAGATCTAAGTTAGCTTTACCCCGTTGTGCTACAGCTGCACCTGCAGTTAGCCAGTTGACCTTGTCATACTAGGAGAGCTGAAAACAACGATGATTTCCCCCTACCTTTTTAACTAAATCAATGTTAGGCGTTGGTCTGCCCTGCTGTTTAATTCAGATTTTGTCTTTGTAAGGAAGACTATCAAATTGTTCGCTTAAATCAAATAAAAAATGCTAGCCGCCATAATGCACAGCTTTCTTGCTAGCTGGCTAGTTTCCCCCCTCTACAGGCTATAAAACGAACTTTTCAAACTGAAATGAAAACCAGTATCAAACTTAATAACACTATATTTACACTTTATTTACAAACTTATGTACAAAGACACTAGTGAATGGCAGGCAAAACGAATGGAGATTTCTCACCACTTCCCTATGTATGGTACTGACTGACTGAGCAGCATGAAATCCACCTGCCGATATTTTTTAAGAAGCTGTCAATAAATAAAAATCCGCCCGCTTTAACAGTTCCTCCAATCACCACACAGAGCCTCAGCCTCCTCTAGGAAGCAGTTTAGCCCGCCCTCTCCATTCACTCCCAGTGAGTCCGAGCCTCCCTGGAAGTGACGATTTTTTCAGCATTTGTCCAATAAACGTCTAGGTTTTCGCACTGAAAGAGAGCATACTGCAAGTGCCATTGAAGTCCAGTGAGGCTGGACTGGATCACGTAGTCAAAAAAAAAACGTGAAAACTAATTGCTTAACGATTTTGTCTTGAACACATTATACAATGCTGGAGATGAAATACCAATGTAAATACAGTATAGTAAATATAGTACAACATAGTAGTAGTACTTTCTCTCTTTTAGAGGAGGCTGAGCCTCCCTTGTTGTCTTAGAGCAATCGCCTCTGCTTCACTGTCACAACGCCCCAGGAAACATCAACACCCATCGCCCATAACACGCTCACACACACACACACACACATGCACACACACACATGCACACACGCATGCACACAAACACACATACAGACAGAGAGACGAGAGAGAGATAAACACACACACACACACACACAACTAAATATACATATACCCCCACACTGACCCAAAGAAGCATGTTTATTCACAACCATATAATCACATACACAGACACACACACACACTCTCTCACACACACACACACACACACACACACACAAACACACACACACACACACACACACACAAATAAATATACATATACATATACTAGCACATACATGCAAGATCCTACTATTTATGTGTCAATCACATGAGAAATGACATGCATATTGTTATCAGCTACAAATCTCATTTCCATCCACCAGCCAAATGATGCAGTAACACTCACACACACACACACACACACACACATACATACACATACACACACACACATGCACACACACACGCACACACACGCACACACACGCACACACGTACACACACACACCATAATATGTTTTTGAATGTGCCTCCATCCAACTGCTTACAGTTTTTGCCCATTGCTTAAACACATTTTGTTCAACTTGGCTCGCTGTGCCAAAACTCTACACACAAGCACATAAGACACAACACTTGGAAATAAACCATTCACATCTATGTCAAATTGAAACTGCAATCAAAACCTAACAATCCTTTGTCAAAATGTCACTGATGACAAAATTGCACACACTTGCATCTTATGAAAACACTGTCACCTCAGCAGCAACACACTAGTCTACTTTATATAAAACACTGTTTTTTGTATTTTGAATAGATGTGTTTTGCCAATGATACATCGGTATTTCATTTTTGAACGAAGTGTCTTATGTATGAAATAGTGTGTAGTGTGCAGGAGCAAGTGTGTTGCAAAAAGGAGCAAGTGTGTTGCAGAATTGCAACTAAAGTGTAAAGCAGCGTTTGTGTTTAAGGTATGGTTACACTGTGTTTAAGGCATGGTAACACAACTTCAAGTTATGTTACTTTGGTTTAAGCATATGTCTATTGCGCTCAAGCAATGGGCAAAAACTGTAATGACTTTTGGTGTCAATAGCACCCCACATATGCATGCAAGAACACACAAACACACACACACACACACACCACTAACACACACACACACACACACACACACACACACACACACACACACACACACACACACACACACACACACACACACCAAAAGAAAGAAAACATACTCATCATTCATCAGCTCAGCCTTCATCTGTGCAGCTATGAGCCTTGGGAGAATACAGCAGTTACTGTTTTTACTATCTACTCCATACTCTCCATATACAGAGAGAGAGAGAGACAGAGAGGGAGAGAGAGAGAGAGAGAGAGAGAGAGAGAGTGTGTGTGTGTGTGCGCGTGTCTGTGTGCAAGCACAGAGAGAGATTTACTCACATACACACCCGCCTACACATGAAGAGTACACAGAGTTCTTTCTTCTTGCTGATAAAATGTAAACAGTGAAGTGAAATTGAGCCATATTTCACACAATAAAAAAGGTGTTACTCTATTAACGGTGTGAATTATATTATTGTGGCCACACACATACCCACACTGGCCACACACACACACACACACACACACACACACACACACACACACACACACACACACACACACACACACACACACACACGTACACACATCTTGGCCATCTGTGCAGGGTAAAAGAACAGTGCATCCAGTGACTTTACACTGTGTGTGTGTGTGTGTGTGTGTGTGCTCTTCTGCCATATTTTACCACAAATAGTAAGAATAACATCATAATATGGCATTCTGGGAACCGTGTTTACCCATGGGCTATCTAAACATACATACTTAATGTGACACACACACACACACACTATAGAAAAAGCGTGCATTTTTACATTTTTATAGAAGATTGTATCTCAGTGGTTGTGAATCAGTAATATGTTGTTGAAAATGGATGTAGTGGTCAAAATTACTGTGCACTACAGAATTGAACACAAGCCTTTATTTTAAACACAGTGAATTCCAGTGAGTTTGTAGTGTCTTTACCAAAGTTCTTCAGACTTATGTATTTCCTTTAAGCACATACGATTAGTGAGACACTGTGTGTGTGTGTGTGTGTGTGCTTGTGTGTGTGTGTGTGTGTGTGTGTGTGTGTGTGTGTGTGTGTGTGTGTGTGTGCTTGTGTGTGTGTGTATGTGTGTGTGTGTGTGTGTGTGTGTGTGTGTGTGTGTGTGTGTGTGTGTGTGTGTGTGTATGTATGTGTGTGTGTGTGTGTGTGTGTGTGTGTGTGTGTGTGTGTGTGTGTGTGTTCTGCTCTGGTGACCCAAGGCAAGTAAATGTAAATGGGTGAGGCTGTCACCATGACAGTAATACCGCCTCCATTTTTTCTTCTTCTTCTTCTTCTTTTTCTTCTTCTTCTTGTTTTCTCAATCTTTCAGTTTACATTATGAAAGGTTTACATTTCTGTATAGTTGAATACACCTAACTATCCACCTTCTCCATGTTTAACTGACTGATGCTATCAAGCTAGTAAAGAGCAGTGACCTCACCACGGGTATCTATGTAAATCACTATCACTGTAGCGTAGAATTAGCCTTGTGTTTGCCCTGATTAAGTGTTTGGCCGGTACTATGGCCTGTATTAATTAACTAAAGTGATGATGTGTATATTTTTTTCAAGAACCATATGGTGGTTGTAAAGTCCTTGTTGTTGGCAAACCTGCAGAATTTACGATCAGCATTACATAAGATGGTGCCTTACGACCGATGCCCCCATTTTTATAGCCCTTGAAATCTCACAAACAGCATCTTAAAAACCCAGGAATCTAAATGCAACAGCATGGAGCATGGGCTGAAAGGCTTCTCTTTCTTTCCCTTGAGGCACTCCATGCCTGACTAGAGAAATATATAGCGATTTAGTAGATTAACTCATAAAAACAAACACGCTTGGTGTCAAATGTACTTAACTGTGAAATGTATGGTGAGCAGCTGGTAGGAACAACAAGTCTGTTTGTCTGCCCTTCATTTGACCAAAATGAATGTGATGATGATGCTGAAAGTGTATGTCTATGAAAACATACCTTACTTCAGGAAATGCCAAACTGCTGCATCATGTTGCTTTAAGATAAAGCAGTCTGAGGCTGAGTCAGGTGAAGCTATGTAGTGCCTGAACAAGGATACCACATGAATCACACTGACTGTATTAAAGCTCAGCTCCCTGCTATCGGCAAACACACCTTTGACTTGGAGACCTCTTCTTCTTTAAAAACAACTCATCAAGCTTGTAGGCTTAATTTTTTTTTTCTTTTGATAGCACTCACATGCACACATATTCATAAAAGTGCACACCAACACACACACACACACACACACACACACACACACACGCACGCACACACACACACACACACACACACACACACACACACACACACACACACACACACACACACACAAGCACCCCTGACACACACACACACAAATACATACATGTAAGCACACATGCTCAAAGATATTCCCATGTACGCCCTCTTATATTTTCCACTGCAGTGTCTGGTATTAACATTTAGCTGCGAGCTCAAGGAATTCTCCAGAGAAGCATTAACCAAGAGTGTCCCATTTGCATAATCTGACATTGAGGTGCCACCTAGTCTTTTACCCCACCTACGGTTTTTAATGCAAGGTGTGCCTGCTGTATTCAGTATTAATATTTCAGCTTGAAAAGGTGGGATGGGGTTAGGGGGGAGAGAAAGACAGAAGAGGGGGATGAAGAGGAGGAGGAGAAGGAGCAGAGGAAAGATGTAGGGGAAAAGACTGACTATTTGCTATGCTTCAAGGGACCTTTGTTAAACCTGGTTTCACCTCAGTACTTCTTCAAACAGCATATCCCCCATTAAAATCCCCTCTTGCCTAGACTGATTACAGACAAGATGGTTCCATCCACTCTGTGAGGCATTGCATGTTGTAAGATTTCATTGCAACTTGGATTAAAAAGACCTGAATGATCTGGAAAAGATTTACACTGAGCAGACACACAAACAGATATTCAGATAATCAGACAGACAGACCAACTGACAAAGGAATAGAGGCAAGTTAGAATAACCATAGAGAGCAAGGACAGACAGACAGACAGACAGACAGGCAGACAGACAGACAGACAGACAGACAGACAGACAGACAGGCAGACAGGCAAAGGCACAGACACAGACACAGTCACACAGAGGAAAGACAGACAGACAGACAGACAGACAGACAGGCAGACAGGCAGACAGGCAGACAAATACACAAAGGCACAGAGACTCAGAGGAAAGACAGACAGACAGGCAGGGACCCATAGACACAGGAGAAAGACGTGGCCAAAGGCAAATGTTGTGGTGTGTGCCAGGAACTCTGACTAGGCACACTAAAGCCATGGCAGACGTTTTTAATGCGGCTGGTGTGTGTGCGTGCGTGTGTGTGAGTGCGTGCGTGTGTTTGTGTGTGTGTGTGTGTTGTTGTTGGGAAAGGAGAAAAAGAAAGCATAATGACAAGTGATGGAGAGAGATTAAAAGAGAGAGAGACAGCAAGAGAAAGAGAGAAGTCTTGAGAGAGAAGTCAGTGTTTTCCTTTTTCCATTCTCTCTCTCTCTCTCAATTTGTTTTGCTCAGCAGTATTAGATCAAGCTGCTGGTGAAAACGAAGTTTAGGGAGAAGGAGATGGAGTGGAGAAGAGATGAGTGCATTAGAGAGGAGAAAAGGGGGGGGGGGGCTCAAAAGAGATATAAAAATGAAGGAGGGATAAAAATAGGAGTGGATGGACAAAACAAGAGAAAACAAAAACACCTCCATAGATCTGATAGCATACAGTATGTATGTTAGCAGAGGGGCAGCTGAGCCCTACCTAGCCATTGCTACCCACCCACTCCCACCTACCCACTCCAACCTGCTCTCAGCACTCATAAAATACAGCTGACCCCGCCAAACACGGGAGAGGATGCTCCGAGAATGCCGGCACAGCATTGATCCACTGCACTGGCACGCTCAGTGGTGAACACTGTATTAAAATTGTATAAAATTGCAGCACAGCACCGGGAAAACACTGGCAAGAGATACAACAGACAGATCTTCCTTTCCGTCCCCACAAAGTGCTTCACGTTGTGAAACAAAAACCCTTCACAATGTAGCTTGCCTTTCCTGTGTCGTCTCCTCTCTGACAGTGGGGCTGGAAGAGCTTCACTGCAATGCAGGAAGCTGCTGCTCCAACATTGGTTTTTGTCTAATATGTTAAGGAGCCTTTAATGGAAGGCTTAATTAATGAAATGGCTGGCACTCATTCTTCTTCTTTTTCTTTCTGTTTTCTCAATCTTTCAATTTACATTATGAAAGGTTTACCTTTCTGTATATGTCAATAGACCAATACACGATCTGCCTTCTCCATGTTTAACTAACTGATGCTATCAAGCTAGTAAAGAGCCGTGACCTCACCAGGCTATCTATGTTAATCACCATAGCATAGAATTAGCCCTGTATTTGGCCTGATTATGTGTTTGGCCTGTACTGTTGCCTGTATTAATTAACTAAAGTGATGATGTGTAGAATTTTTTCCCAGAACCATATGGTGGTTGTAAAGTCAGACAAAAACCCTTCACAATGTAGCTTGCCTTTCCTTTGTCGTTTCCTCTCTGACTCTGAGGCTGGGAGAGCTTCACTGCAATGCAGGAAGCTGCTGCTCCAACATTGTTTTTTGTCTAATACGTTAAGGAGCCTTTAATGGAAGGCTTAATTAATAAAATGGCTGGCAGTGGCTCTGTATATCCCTTTTCCCAGGAGGCTCTCTGGCAGAGCATTAAGACGAAGCTTCTTCCTGTTAACAGAAATGACTTCATTCTTTTGCTGTCCGCAGTCGTGGCTCTGTCCAACACTGACCTGCTTCTCTGAGGATAGTTGAAGCTGGCAGCAGGCAGCTGTGGTACTGGGACACAACAAAATGTGCTGTGCAGGGCTAACAAAGGAGAAGAAGAAACAAAACCATACCAAACCATAGATGACGTGACGTCAAGTGAGGTAAAATAAAACAGACGTGGTGTGCCACATGCTGCTTCGTGAAGGAGAAAGGGACTATGACCCACAAACCCCTGGAGTGAGACGGTGAGTGAGTGAGTGAGGGAGTGAGTGAGTGCAGAGCAGTGCTATGGTTCTCATGAGGCAGTGTCCTGAGGCAGCTCCATGTTGTGTGTGTGTGTGTGTGTGTGTGTCATAAAGTGTGTGTGGAGGTAGGCATTAGGCACAGGGATATGTGTGCGTGTATGTGTGTGTTGAGGCAAGGTGGTGTTTGTGTGTGTGTGTATGTGTGTGTGTGTGTGTGTGTGTGTGTGTGTGTGTGTGTGTGTGTGTGTGTGTGTGGAGATAGGCGTTAGAGACAGGGATATGCTTGCGTGTTGAGGCAAGGTGGTGTGTGTGTGTGTGTGGTTGTGTGTATGTGTGTGTTGAGGCAAGGTGGTGTGTGTGTTTGTGGTAGAGTGAGGGTTATTGGAGACGGGGGTATGTGTGTGTGTGTGTGTGTGTGTGTGTGTGTGTGTGTGTTGGCTTGCAGAGTGAACAGGGTTGTGGGGGTTGCTGAGAGTGCGATGACTCAGGCATTGCCCCTCAGGATTCACATTCACAGCGACCCTAACGAGAGCTGGCCTTATTGCTGTCATTAATCACCATCTGTGGAAGTAAACACAGGGCCGAGCGTGCTCACTTATAGGCCAGGAGGCAGGGCTGTCCAATGACTCACCTCACCTGACGTCATGCCGGCAGAGACAGATATCCCCTGAGCTGCTGGGTGGCCCTGCCATGTTCTGTCAAAACAGACAACTGGCTGCACATTTGGCTCTCGGTTCAGTGTCTAACTGGTGACAGAGAAATAAAGGTGGGGCCTAAGGGCTCATTCACACCAAACACTCTGCGTATACAGTGTGTTCCCGTTTTTTGTCCGTGTTAATTTAGAATGCAGGTTAACAAATTAGACTATTCACACCGCACACGTGATCTGAGCATATTCTGTTACACATACAAACATATTGTACACGGTTACATGCTGTACACGGTCAAGTTGGTGTGAATGAGCCCTAACACTTTGTATAAACCCTGTATTCATAAGGCTTTATAAACACATTCATAAAGGGTTATAGTGCATTCATATAGCGTAATGCTGATGGTGTTAGTATTCATAATTATTCATAGATACTACTCATGACTGCACCCATAAGGCATAATATATAATGTTTATCTTATAAAACTTAAAGTGACATGGTGCATTATAAGTCTGAGAGCGTAGTAGTATCTGTGGTCAAGGAGAGCAAGAGAGAGACAAAGACAACTGTGAGGGCAAATCTAAGCGAAAACAGCCAAGGAAAGAGGCCAAGTGCCTGAAGAAGGAGATGACAGAAAGAGAAAGGAGGTGGAGATGGCTGTCTCTCATGTTTAAAAAGCTGAGTCGATGACAAGGGGTCTGTCTCTAGCTGTGGGGAAGGGCAGAGGAGGGAGCGACAGCAGGAATGGCTATCCACCAAGCCAGAGTGGCTAACACCAAGAAAGATGCTAGGCTAGCAGCTGTAGTGGTGTCTGTGGATATGACTTACACCTGCCCAGATGCTAGTCCAGCCCTCACACTTACATAACCGTAAGAGTATTGCCAGTGTGCGAACCATGCCGAGATTTCCGGGGGATCCCTGGGGGGGGGGGGGGGTAGATGGGTGCTTACAAACGAGCTGCTTTACACACACGGGGGAAGGGGGGGGGGGTATCGCTGTCTTCGAGCGCTGATGCACAACCACAGAAGCATACACATCGCGTCATCAGGGGACAGCATCACCCACACACGGACCACATAAAGTCCGAGATTAGGTGATGTTCAAAGTCAGTAGTTGCAATAACAAAAGCACACATGTCCAGACCAGCAACGGCCTGCAATATGAATCCTTTCTCGCGCGCAAGTAAGACAAGCAGTATCTCTAACAACAACAACAACAAATACCTTGGCGGGTGCATTTAAAGATGCAGGTTACGTCTGACTGAAATGCCAATGTGAATGCATTGCAACCGATCTATTTCATGCATCACCCAACTCTTCATCTTGAAAGTGCACTCACTGTCGTTTTGGCATATCTGCATTCAAATACCATTTTTCACACTCTTCATCATGAAAAGTAAATGCAAAAGATGATATGCACGGGCACAACTTTTCAAGCGCACTATTTAATAATAATATAGTAAACCCGTGGGCTTAGCCTACCTTATTGCAGAATCGACCACAAAGGGTACCTTGTTTTCTTTTAGACATGATGACTGCGGAACTTGCACTAACGTGGTCAAGATGCATCTGAATGATTTAAATTAAAACAAGTACTTTCTCACCCTGTTGCCACACCCACAACAAACATTGTAGCAAAGCAACCGTGGGAAAGAGGGACAATCACAGAAATATTGATAGAACTCGTGGGAAAACTCTCCACTTCGTTACATTTTAATACACGACATTGGTAGGGTAGGCTACAACAACTCAGACATTGGTATTGAAAACGGGGCATTTTTTAATTTACACATGAAAAGTAGAAGAATTAACCTTAATGTAGCTGTGGTGGGGGAACACTCTCCACTTCATTTGTAGTTTACAACAACTCAGACATTGGTATTAAAAAGGGGACATTTTTTTACTTTGCACGTGGAAACAATTGTGAGAGCAACTTGTATTGGTGACAGTGGAGTTCAAAGGCTTTCATGCAGCCGCGGAGGTAGATTCTAGCGGCTTCTCATAAAAGGGGGCGTGTTACGGCTATCATTTTCAAACGAACTCGTGTGGTTGCAGTGGCATTAGTCACTGTTCACTGTGTTCATATGGGTTAATTTCACATTTGATAAATGCAACACTTCGGATATGCAAATAAATAAATAATCCCCTGTTTCAAATGATTGTTATGTCAATAAAAATGAACAATAAGCAACATTTAAGAGATCCCCCTATATTTTCCAAATCGTCTTTTCAGGGGATCTCCTTCCTGTTCCGGGGGATCTGGGATCCCCCGAGTACCCCCGTAACTCGCACAGTGAGTATTGCTAATCCAAGCCCAATGCTCCCCTGATGGAAATGACTCAGCCAAGGCCAGACTGTAAAAAAAACAACCCAATGTCTGCAACAAGGCCAAGAAGACCTGTCATCCTGACAGTTGCAAGGACATAACCCAAGAGAAGAGACTTCTTGGTTGGTTTAGCAGCAGGAAGGCCATGAAAGAGAAGGCTGGTGCTGTAGACAGCTAGTCTGAGAAGGTGACGGAGAAAAAGGGCTCCAAATACTCTGCCTGAGCAGGAGTACCAGGCAGACAAGGAGAAGAAGGCTAATATCAGAGGCCAAAAACAGTGATCCAGCATGGGAAGATGCCTCTGGGATGGTGGGGGATGTGTCTGGTTATGCTAACATTTCAGGCAAACATTACATCATCACCACTCTTCTTTCATCAGATGTGATGATCCCATCATTCCGTTTATCCCTCCTTGATCCCCTTTAATTCTTCATTCATTTTGTGGTGGTCTAGTATTAATGAATGCCATGTGAGCCGGTTTTGGTGAAAAAAATGCTTTGGTGCTTCTGTTTCAGGCTGTTCTAGTTTGGTAGAGGACATGGGGCAGGGAGAATGACAGGTTCACAGGCTACCATCATTCAAAGCCCATTCGGTTGTAACACACCAAATAGAAGATCTAAATGTTCTAAACAAACACACCTACTTACCTATATTTTCCTAGGTGAATATGTGCTGCAACAAGACTCCTCTGGTACTCACAACTATGGCATGCCTTTTTCTAATTCACAAACTTAGGTCACTTCATTTACCTTTTTCTTATTCGCTCGTTATTCTGTCTATGTTCTTTCATTGACTGATGGAGGAAGTCACAGTAGAAAGAACATTTTCACGTGCAGCATGCATATGCAACTCAGAGTGACCTATCGTATTTCAAAAAGAGCAAGTACTAAACGTTTTCTCGGGGGAATGAGACCTTTAATAGAAATGTCTGTCTTCGTACACTGTTCAGGTATAATATGCTGCTGTCCCAGCTGATTGCTTTTTTCCCAGCTGACATCGCAGATAACATGACACTGCATTGCCAGAGGCCCCTTCGAGGACATTAATGATATTATTAAAAGGGGGCAACACTTTGCAATCCATGTGCAATGAATCCAAAAAGCACTGACTTGAAACTTTTACTTGGATAACATTTTGTATGAATAATCTCTACCGATGTGTTACTTATGTGTTATGTGAACATAATTTTGTGGGTGTGTATATGTTTGTGTGTCTGCATGCTTGTGTGTTTGTGCATGTCAATCATTTATTGTTAAGCTTTATGAATGCCCTATAACCCCTCATTAATGTGGTTGTAGAGTCTAATGAATACTGTGTTCATACAAGCTGTTTCCTTACGAGGGAGGCTTGTCCTGCTGCAACCAAGATGGATCCCCTGCCTCATTTGTGGTAATTTAGAGTCACCGAAAAACCCCTGCGATTCTTCATTGGCCTGTCTGAGACTACACACTGGTCGTGGTGGGGATGTGTGTGTGTTTGTGTGTGTGTTTGTGTGTGTGTGTGTGTGTGTGTGTGTGTGTGTCTTTGTAGGGGGGTGTAACGGAGTGTAATTTACTATCCTGAGATGAACAAAGCAGCAGTCAGATGCAAGTCTTCAGACAGCAGTGCAGGCTAAACGTTGTCTAGTGTTGGCATGGTGTCCATGCGCCAGTGGAGATCAAACGTGACACTATACAAAGCATAGTCTCTTTCCCCCAACTCTCTGTCTCTTCCTCTGTCAGTCCCTCTCACTCTCTCATTCTTCCTCTCCCTTTGCTCTTTTCAAGAAGCTTAGTGCCTGATGTGAATGCAAAATGGGCTTTCATGACCCAAAATAACACCACTGCCGAACAGAGAACACCAAAACACGGAGGTGGAAGAAAGGCAGGAGGAGGAAGTGCATGTGAGATGCGGATTGGACTGCAAAGCCCACAGGAGATGATGGTTCTGTTCTGGCAATACATGCTCAAACGTGCTCCAGCCAAATTGGCCTTTGTGAGTATTTTGACACTACACTACAAAGCTCCAGTGGAGTGCCAATTGTCGATTCAAATTACTCATACAGAAATTTCCACACACATTTCAGTTCAGGCCACAAAGCCTTTGTAGATATGATGCAAATGTTATTCTGACCACAACGCCGAGCACAAAACCAATCTTGACTGCTAGACTGTTGATGAGAAAGCAACAATGAGTGAAATAGAATGAGTATTTAAAAACACAACACAAATCAGAATCAAAATCAAAATCATAGTTTTATTGGTGAACTATACTTACATATACAAGGAATTTGACTCCAGTAAATGTTAGCTCTCTATACAATAAATTCAACATATAGACATGTAGCAGTATACATGTAATACAGTATACAATACAATAAAATAAAATAGCCTACAATACAAT
>CM050201.1:7915000-7960000 GCA_027475355.1 Coilia nasus | reverse complement strand
TCTCTCTCTTTCTCTCTCTCTGGTCCCAGAGTACTTAGGTAAGTGTCTAGTTGATCTCATGTTAAAAACATCTCATTTTTACAGGTTGTTAAATTTTAAAAGAAAATGGACTTTTTACACACCTCTGCAGGAGACAGTTGCGTCGGAAATGACCACGGTCTAACTTAAAGGAAAAAGAACTACCACACACTGTCCATTCCGCAAATAAAATTTAACTCAAAGTTTTGGTCTTAGACCCTTGTCAGGTTGCTTCATACAGTAGCTTGTTCACGAAACATCATACTGTCCCAGGGGCATGATAGACAGCATTTAACTGGTTCGAACTACCTTGGTACACATCTGCTCGGTCTGTATGAAAATGTGGCCAAACATTGGAGGAAAAATGCCTTGTAATAGCTGTCAGCGAACCTGCGGAAAAACAACTCACACATGGCAGCAATTACCTGCAAAACACCTCAGTTATCAGTTAGAGGAGAAAGTCTGCCTCACAGCCACCTCTTGCTATCAGCAGGGGCCACAGCTTGAGACAACAGACAGCGTGACTGAGGCGCAGGGTATTATTAGTGTGCAACCTGGCCTTTGGAAAGGGAAATTCAGCTGATTTGGTCCACCAGTGTGGGGGGGTGGCTGAGGTTGGGCTTGCACCTTTCGCTGAACATGCACTACTGTTAGAGCCAAATCATAGCCAAAATATTTTTTGTTAACATTTTTTTGCATTTCAATATTATTTGCACATATGCACATAGCACATAGCAGATGACACACATAGTTTTGTGTAAGATCTACAATAATTGAAAATGTGAAATTAAGGTTGAATTATTGATGCGAAATTTGTATTGGTTAGTGTCTATGAAGATTTTCAATTATCCAGGTCATGGTAATCAAAGGAGCTGTTGTAAGCAAGATGTTTCGCCTTTCATCCAAAAGGCTTCTTCTGAACTGAACTGAAGAAGCCTTTTGAATGAAAGGTGAAACATCTTCCAGGTCTAAAAAGAAGTCCAGTCGCTTACAATGTAGCTCCTTTGATTGATTGTATTGGTTAGTGTTTGAATCCTGTGCCCATGTGGTATAGGAATGGTCAGCGCATGGGGTAGACATAATGTGTATTACAGCATTGACATGTGCACAGATAGAGTGAGGCACTGGATATTATTATTAGTGTGCAACCTGGCCTTTATAAAGTGAAATTCAGCTGATTTGGTCTACCAGCATGGAGACGGCTGATGTGAGGAAACACCAAAAATGTCTGACCTTTCGCTGAATGTGCACTATTAATTGCCAGAGTTCAGCACATTCCCAAAGGTGTCCAGAGTTTTATTACCAAACGCCAGCATTCCATCTATTTATCCATCCATCCATCCATCCATCCATCCATCCATCCATCCATCCATCCATCCATCCATCCATCCATGCAGCCATCCATCATTTCCAGGCTACATGTTTTTACACTGTTGTTGTTCCTCTGCATATTTAGCAGCCTGTAACTGTGCCTCTCAGGTTTGGCTCTGCTAGGTCCTCATGTTTCTCACATTGATAGCAGCTCTGCCACTATCCGCTTGCATCGCACGCATGGGACACTCGTGTTATACTGCTTTCCCCCGGCCCGGGCACGTGACGGGCAAGTGGGTGGACGAGAGAAATACAATCACACTAGAGGAAATGACTTTGGGCCTCACCTCACATATAAATACACACACGCACACACATAAACACACACACTTAGACACACACACACACACACACACACACACACTTAGACACACACACACACAAGCACCATCTCCCCCATGCCCCCTCTCTCCCTGTCATGAACTCTACCTCTCTCCACCTCTCCCCCTCTCCTGCTCCTCTCTCTCTCTCTCTCTCTCTCTCGCTTTCTCTCTCTCTCCTCTCTCTCTCTCCCCCTCTCCTTCTCGCTTTCTCTCTCTCTCCTCTCTCTCTCTCCCC
Source organism: Coilia nasus (assembly GCA_027475355.1). Classification (NCBI taxonomy): domain Eukaryota; kingdom Metazoa; phylum Chordata; class Actinopteri; order Clupeiformes; family Engraulidae; genus Coilia; species Coilia nasus. Next base: position 7,958,053 of record CM050201.1, on the reverse strand, counting down.
CTCTCCCTCCTTCTCTCTCTGCCCCCTCTCTCATTTCTTCTCATACATAGGCATGATGAGGGATTGAAATGACTTGACCCTGGTGTAGGGCTGCTGTGTGCTATGGAATGTGGTGAGAGAGAGAGAGAGATCGAGAGAGAGAGAGAGAGAGAGAGAGAGAGAGAGAGAGAGAGAGAGAAAGAAGAAAAAATTGAAAAAGAGAGAGGGAGCGAGAAAGACAAACTGAAAGACAGAGAGAAAATGGGAAGTGGGAGGGTCATTAACAGAGTGAGAGGGGGCAACAGAAAGAGAAAGAATGCCTGAAAAAGAAAGAATGAGAGATAGAATGAGAGAAAAGTGAGAGAAGGGTAACCCAAGAGAAAAAGAGGGGGGAGAGAAAGGAAGCAAGTGTTTAAGTAGAGTAAAGTGTGTTGGACAGGGGGGGGAGCAGGATTGTAAGGGAATGTGTCAGAAAAGGATAAAAATGACTTTAATCATCCTCCCTCTCAACCCCCACCCCTCAATGAGATAACAGGAAGCGCTAAAATACCCTTAATGGGATAGGTGTGATAAAGACCTTTTAACCATCTTCCCAAGCAGCTCTGGGGTGAGGCAGGAGTTTCTTAAAGGAGTACTTCCACGAGAAACCGTTTAGTTCTTGCTCTTTTGAAATACGACAGGTCACATCAAGTTGCATATGCATGCTGCACGTGAAAATGTTATTCTAACCCGATTGCCTCAATTAGTCAGTGAAAGAAAGTAGGCGGAAAAACGAGTGAATAAGAAAAAGGCCAACAAAATTACGTAGGTTTGTAGATTAGAAAAAGCTATGCCACAGTTGTGATTACTGGAGGAGTTTTGTTGCAGCACACATTCACTTAGCGAAGTATAGGTAAGTATGTGTGTTTGTTTACAACGTTTAGATCTTCTATTTGGTTCGCTATGACTGAATGATTGTAGCCTCTGACTAGCATAGCCGAGAATCTGTCATTCTCCATGCTCCATCTCCTCCACCAAACTAGAACAGCCTGAAACAGAAGTACTAAAGCATTTTTTTCACCAAAACCGGCTCACGGGGCATTCATTAATACTAGAGACCACAGCTGCTGCAGTAGCACAGACTTCAAGCTGCATTAGATATTTGTTTTTAAATTACTCAGTGAGCACCTTGGCACCAGCCTTCATGCCCCAAAGGCACCTGCACACCCAATAACATTACCACACACACTACACACACACACACACACACACAGGGCGTGGATGTGTGTTAGCACTTCTCAAAGGCGCTGCTGCACGGCTAGGTCAATCACCTCTGTATATCAGGACGATTTTGCGTGAACTTGAAGCCCTTGAAGCTCTGGGGTGCATCTGCTTGTTGCTGGGGTGGTGGAAGGGAGGAATTGGGGTGTGGAAGGGTAGAGATGTTGCATAATAATTTTTTTTACCTCCAGCCTGACTTGACGTAGTCTGATGCAAGATACAGACAGATCACAGTCACCTGGTTTGTCCCCTACAGACAGGACATTAGTGGAGTGCAACTGTAAGAACGGAAAATGTGTTTGTTTATTGTCTGTTTTGACTTCAATTCCCCAAAGGCTTTGCAGTTGAGGTTTTGGTTTTGGTTTTGGGTGAGAGAACTGTATTATGGGAAGTCTGGGGCTGAAGAAGAAGTAAAGCGCTATCAGTTCAAACTTGTGCATCCCTGACTAATTGTCTACACCAAGAACCCACTCTCGAGGGATTTAGGGGTTATGCAGCAACAACATCTCCAATTCTTTCACATACTGTACTTGTGCGCTTATTTAGAGAGAAGCTATATCAGCGTGTAAAACCACAGTAACAACGGCCATGGTTGAGAACAGCTATCAGCCTCTAAATCCCTCTTCAGTCCCCTAAGAGCGCTTGCACGCACACACAAAAGCAACAAATACACAGAAAAAGCTCTAAAAGAGAAGACCAAAAGCATCATTTGGAGGCTGGGCTGGAAGTGTTGCTTGGCAAAGAGACAGCGCTTGACACAGCAGTGTTGTCAGTCAGCACAAACGTAATCAGATAAATCTTCCTTTCAGAACCCCCACCAAGACCACACCAAAAAAAGCACTCAGCTCTTGGCAGTGTGTGTGTGTGTGTGGCTGTGCACTTTGTTTGTTTCTTGTTTGCTTCGTGTTTTTGTTTGTGTGTGTGTGTGTGTGTGTGTGTGTGTGTGTGTGTGTGTGTGTGTGTGTGTGTGGATTTGTTCCCCATGTGTTTTGGTGTGTATGTGTATGTGTGTGTGTGTGTGTGTGTGTGTGTGTGTGTAATGATTCAATGCTTGCATGTGTCCAAGAGCTTGTATGCATACGTCTGCATGTCCATGTGCGCACATGTGTGTTTGTGTGTTGTGTGCATGTGCCTGTGTGTGCGTGTGTCTGTGTGTGTGTGCCCATGTGCGTGTATGCATGTGTGTGTTTGTGTGTGCCTGCACACGTGTGTATGTCCATGTGAGTTTGTGTGCGTGTACATGTGTGCTTTGGGAGATTCGGTTGTTGCCAAGTCAGCCCTCCTCATGACTAGCATGCCTTGGAGCCCTGCCCTCACACAGGATGTCAGCCTGACACAGTCGCATGCATCCCTGCCGTCTTTTTCTCTTCTGGCTGTGCTTGCTAAGCTAGTCCGCCCTGTTGCTCTTGTTTTTGTTGACGTTCACGGTGGTACTAGTGGGGGGAAGATGTGTTTTTCATGTGTGTTTGATTTTTCACTTAAGTTGATTTTCTTTGTTTCTTGTTATGTCTTCTTTGGTAGAAGGGTTGTTTGTTTTTATATAAAGACATTCCTCTGTGTTTTTTCTTGTTGTTTTTGTTATTTTTCTTCCTTTTGGCGAGGCTCATTTTTAATGTTTAGTCTCAACTGTACACTTCTTCACTACTTGTAAGCATGTTCGCCTTGTGAATGTGTGTTGGTTTGCTTGCTGGTTGGTGTGATGTTTTATTTTCATTCAGTTAATAGATAAAAAAAAACAGTAGGCCTACATGAAATTGAATTGAAGTAAGCAGACAAAACTGACAGCTACTACAGCTTAGTGTTGTTCAGGCCTAATGGACGTCTAGTGAGACGTCGATGTGAGACAAAGAGTAAATTATGAAGTGCCAGACAGCCGTACCCTGCTCCTCCCACTGGCTCGCAAACACTCTAATAGCTAACAATCAGATATATCATTTTCACTGACACAGCCAATTTACAAGGACGGACTGATACGCTGCCACGCCAATAAATAAATGAGCTTCTCTACCCTTCACTCCACCCGCCCTCACCCCACAGCACTCACCCTCACCCTCACCCCATCCCCAGTCCCCCCAGCCCCATCCTCAAAGCACTCAGGTAAACAACAGCATCACATGAATAGCAAACAGATTGCCACAGATAATTCACTTTTTGTTGTTAAAATTTAATAAATGTGTCTGAATAAATGCTAAATATAAAAGCATTCGGGGCTTTTTATGTAACAGTGTGTGTGAGTATTTGTTTGCCCATCTGTTTGAGTGTGTGAGAGAATGTGCATGTGTGTGACCTTCTGTGCTTAATACTGGAATACTTTCAAGAGAACAGTTCTTTTAGTCTCTCTTCAATAAGCATCTTGTATACTTACTTATTTTGAGTGTTAATGTGGTTCATTTTTGGGCTGTACTAAAATAGATCAACCCACTTTGATAATCCTAAACACACAGTCTTTGCCATATTGTACTGTACATCTCTGATCTAGGCTGGATCACACTCTTTCACTTCATTTCACTTTGCACAAAAAGTCTGGATACTCTCAGTAAAAATACAGTATGTTTGCTTCCTTGTGGACAGATAGTTTCTGTGAACTGCTCAGCCTTAGACCAAAATGTACACTGTTTTTTACAAAATTATACGCAACAGTATGTATGTCATGTCAAGTCATGTAACCGCTTAATATTAATTATTTAAAAAAAAAACAAGAATTACAATACATTAAAGGATCATCATGAAACACTGTGTTAAAATGGTTACAAAAAAATTCTGAAATTCCAGCTGTAGGGAAACAGTCAAACACAAGGGGGGTAGTCATTCCAAAGTCACAAATCAGTACTGGGTATGGCCACCAAATGCATCTCACAGTGCTGTGCACCTCCTGCGCATGGACATCACCATATTGTCTATGGTGGCCTGTGGGCAGAACGGAGCTCCTGAACATTTCCTGGGATGGGGACACATCGTAAACGACGCTGCAGGATGTCCCAGAGGTGTTCTATGGGGGACATGTCTTGTGAGTAAGCAGGCTAGGGAAGCACTGGGACATTTTCCTCTTGAGGAAACTGGGTGCAAATTCTGGCAACATGCGAATGAAAACTGCATTCTGCTTCACGGCAGACGTCTGTCAGATTGTGACCGATATGGGGACGGCGGGCATGGAGATTGATTTCTCAAAGACGATTTTGGGCAGTTTGCAACAGAAATCCTCCTGTTATGCAGATCTGCAGTCTCTGCCGCTGTAAGTGTGGCTGGTCTGAAACGGAGGAGCTGCATGTGGAGGAGCTGCATGTTCCGATCCTGGGCCGGTGTGGTTACTCGTGGTCTACAGTCATGTGGTCTACTGGCTCTGCTACCAAATTGCCTAAAGTGTTGTCTCAGTCAACTGATTGTCGGGTAGTGCACATTACACTGCCTGTCAACGGCTCTGACTGACATTCCTGGGTCAAGCATGCCAATTGCACGCTCCCTCACGTTTTGTGGCATTTGTGGCATTGTGATATCTGACAAATTTGGATTTTTTTGGGTGGCCTTTTATTGTCCCCAGTACAGATAGTGTCTGTGTAGTGCCAAAGTTGAGTGAGTAGTGTCTGGAAATGCCATAAGCATTGTATGGTGGGGATTACTAATTTTCTGAGTTATTCTTATTGAAAGACATTTGGGTAATTTTTAAAACAAATTCTGAGAAATGACACTGTTTTGTATATAGACTTACTTTCTTACATTTCTGAAATACCGGGGGAAGATGTTCTATCAAAATTTCAGATGTTGCGTTTATAATTTTGTTCAGTGTAGTATCATTGATCAGCTCTCTGTAGTAGTGTCCTCCTGCTACAAGAAAAAATAAGTTATGATTAATCAAACAGAAAGTAGGCAAACTTCATTTACCATAGATTCACTTTTTGTGTTTGTAACAGTAAAAATATACATGTTGTAGTAAAATATGATGTCATCCTGGACTAGAGAAAAAGTTTTTAAAAATATAAGTGCAGTGATGCATTTCTCGGCAAGGGGGAGAAGTGGTTTCTGTAGAAGGGGTACACCCTCTCATGTGTATATCGGTGTTTCATAACCATACTCATACAAAAAAACCTTAATTACTGAACAAAGACATTGGTGAGAATGAAAGCCTATTAGTTCCTCTTTAACAGCTGTTTTCCTGATGGCTACAACTACCGAGAGACTTTCAGACGTAGGTAAAAGTGTGTGAAGAGGTGGAGGGTTGCAGGTGTTGGTTGGGTTTGGTGTAAACACATCTTGTCATTATGGGTTGTTTGGAACGCACCTGCAAATAATTTCGTATTCTTCTTAAAAACTGCACCAGTGAAGATAAGTGATTTTACACATGGCTTAAGGGAGCATGGAAGTTTGTGTGCAGGCGTGTGTGTGTGTGTGTGTGTGTGTGTGTGTGTGTGTGTGTGTTTATGTGTGTCCATGTGTGAGTGTCTGTTTTTGTGTACGTGTTTGTGAGAGTGTGTGTATGGGTGTCAATATTTGTGTGAGTGTGTGGGGGACAGTGCAAATACATATGTGCATGTGGCATGCCTATGTGTGTGTGTGTGTGTGTGTGTCAGTGTCAGTCGGTCCATGTAGCTGTGTGTGAGTGTGTGTGTGTGTGTGTGTGTGTGTATGTGTGTATGTTTTGGGTGTAAAGAAGATGGGGGGGGGGGGCGTTGATAAAATGCTTTGCAGAACTAATTAGGAAGCGATGCTGGCTGAAGGCGCTGAGACGTTTGAATCAGCACATTAGCTGAGCGAGCGAGTGAGCGAGAGAGCGGGGCCTTACGTAACTCAGGGCCCACAGAAGGGCTGCCGAAGCAGGCTGCTGTAACTAGCAGAACACCCCCTACCCTCCACCCACCCCCACACCCCAGTCCACTGGCTAAACTAAGCTAATCTGGAGCGTGTATATCATACACTAACCCAATGCCCTGCGAGACACCTTATAATACGCCTGCTGCTATGGTTTGACCAGTAGAAAGAGGGAAAAAAAAGTAAATAAATAAATGGATTCATAAATAAAAAAGCTTGCTTCGACTGAGGGAACCATTTCATCTGAGTTCTGATTGGTGGACCCTAGCTTAAGCTATTCAATGCCTAATCTTCTGAGAGCGAAAGCCCCAGTCCACCCATCTATTATCTGAGCTTTCAGCTCCTGCAGTGTGTGTGTGTGTGTGTTTGTGTTTGTGTGTGTGTGCAGTGTGTGTGTGTGCACAGTGTGTGAGTGTGTGTGAGGGGGTATTACTACTTCAATATGACACAATGGCGAAGGCATATATTCTCTGGATGTAATTGAGTTTGCAGCCACCAGCCTGCTCTTGGCACTCCTGCACACCACTGATCAGGGAATAAATGGATTTGGCCCAGTACTGGCCCACTTCTGGGTCACAGCTGGCGACTCTCTCTCACCCCAAATTCTCCACAGGCTTTTCTAATCTGTGGCATCTTCTTGTTTTACTTTTTTTCTCCTTCTTCTTTATCATTATAATCTTCATCTTCTTCTTCCTCTTCATCTTCGTCTACTTTTTCCTTGCTTGTTTTTCTCTTTTTCTTCTTTTTTCTATCTCCTGTTTTTCTTCTTTCCGTGACCAACAAGCAACCCAGCTGATGCAATAAACCCAGGCCGACGAGCAACATCGGGGTGTCCTGGTGGGGAGGCTTGCGGCAGAGTTGCTCGTGACAAAGAGCGTGACAAAGAGCAGTCGTGCTGAGATTGTACTGTGCGTGCGTGCATGCGTGGCCCCCCCAGTGCCAGAGGCTCCGTGTTTGTGTGTAAGAAGGAGGAGAGGAACGCAGGAGGAGAGGAACGCGGGAGGAGGAGGAGAGGTAATGAGCCAGCGCTGCACTGTACACATACTCGCTCAGCCGAACTCTGCTGACACATCTGTGTCTGATTAGAGGCCATTTGTAGTCGATAGACCCATCAGAGCATTGGAGTCGGCCGTATAGCCAGCCGTAAAGCCAGACAGCTCGCCAGCCAGTGGGCCAGGCGGGCAAGCTGCTACTTGTTGTACCTTAGCAAAGTGTGTCACACCTCCAGAAGCAGCTTAACCACTTAGCGGTCTCTGTATTGCCGGCACTACGACTCGCTGTGACTGAAAACACATAACTACATTGCTACATTGCTATGACATATATCAATCAATTACTCAGTCTGTCAGTAAATCAACCAATTAATTAATCAACAAATCCTATAATAAATAAATACACTATATGTATAGTTGCAGAGAATTTGTAGCTAGTGTTAACCATAGGTCAGTTAAAGGATAAAGTTATAGGGTCACAGTTCAAACTGACAGTTATGGTGACATATTTCAAGAAAATATATTAAAAATATATTCTCTTTTTTGGCATTGCAAAACTGTCTTTCTCAGTGGAACACTCCTTACCACCTGGAAGGCTTAACAGATACATTAGACACTAAATTCTCTTAATTCTACAATTACATAAAGATTGTATGGTATAGCTGTTTGCTATAGGGTTTATGATTTGTTTTGTCAAAACCAGCTGCATACCTTTGGAAGGTCACGCTTAAACATGAGATGACAATGTATATAGATGATAAAAAAGAGGGGACAAAAAAAGAACTGATAAAAGGGGGAGGAGTGTACTCCTCTGGGAGAGGAAGAGAGAGAAAGAGAGAGGGGGCAGGCAGAGAGAAGGGAGAGAACAAGAGACAAACAGAGAGAGGGAGAGAAAGAGGGAAAGAAAGAGAGAGGGAACAGAGGGAGGTCTGGTCGAAGCAGGAACAGGCTGTAGTGTTCTAGCGTTCTGGCCTTGATATATGAGAGGTAATGCGATTAGTGTGAGACCCGAAATGTAAGGATCATCAGAAGCGGGCCTCTTCACAAGTTCACTTTCGAAGAGCCATTAAAGCATGAGGTCCAGTGCCAAAATTATTCTATTAATGCAGAACTCATTATTCTATTCATGCAAAACTCATACATTAAAACATAATGGAGTAACTATGATGTTAGGTTAAACAGAAACTGAGAGGTATCTGACATCAGCTGATGTATGGGTTTTGGGATGAAGAACTGGGTGAACGCCAGTCTGTCTGTTTGATATAGATGTGAAAATGGTGAGGGAATGATAGATTCGGGCTCTCGCTATCTCTATCACAGCCTCACTGACTGAGGCGGAAGGACAGTACTTCAGAAGGTCCATGATGTCATATCCTGCCGGTCATGTGACTGAACTGCTCTTCTCCAACCGGCAGCAGCACCAGCAGCAGCCAAAACACCATTAGCGCTCACTTCAGCGAAATTTTGGTATGCGCCAATATTCACATCAAACACACACACACACACACACACAAACACACACAGCACACGTGGGCACAAATTCACACTTCTGTGACCCCACCGACCTCAAAAACATGTTCACACACACAGACACCCACACAGACACACACACACCTCACCAATGCATGCACACACAAACACTCTTCCCCGTGAGGAGTCCAAAGCTTACTGCCGGATATCAAGCTTGCTTCCTGTCCAAAACCCAGGCTGGGAACTTGGCTCATACACTTTCCCCCTCTTCCAACCATCCCCATCTCTTTCTGCTACTCACAGTTCACCCCCCTCTCCCTTTTTCTTTCTCTATCTGTCTCTCACTAATCGGCTAATAGCCACCATTTTTCTTAGCTTTGTCGTTTTTTTCCTCCCCCCTTTCTCCCCGTCTCTTTTCATTTTTTGTTCACTTCATTCACGTTATTTTCATTCTGTTGTTTTTTACTTTCTCAGTTTTTCTCACTTACTCTCCCATCCCTCGTTCCGCTTGTACTCTCTCCAGGCCTCCTGAGCACTCTGACTGAGCTATACACACACATGGTGGGCAACGTCCCAGGACACATTGTGGGTGCTAATCTGGTGCATCATGGGATAGCCTTCCAAACCATGATGCCATGACCGGATTAAGCTAAACGAAGGGAGAGAGGAGCATTAGTTAACGCTAACAACAAGCGCGCCTGATAGCTAATCAAGAAGCTGTCACAAGCTACAGTGGAGTTTGCCAGCAAAGGCACCCTCATTAATATCCATCCGTCAGCTACGCTGCTTCAGTTATAATGGAGATAATTAGCCTATGGAATAGCTGCTGCTGGCAAAGCGCTAACAACAGAAAGATGTTTGGCTGTCGGGCATATGGATATAAGCTTTTTTGTTCCAGCCTGTATTATAAAAAGTAGCTTTCAGTAAACATAATGTTAAAAATTCTGACAGCAAATAAAAAGATAAAATATACAGCTAAAAGTACAATAGTACTTGGACACATGGTATGAATAACTAATTTAGAAACATATTAGAAAAAGTGTGTATGTGGAGGCGGTGACCAGGCATGTGTGTGTGTGTGGAGGTGGTGACCAGGACGTGTGTGTGTGGGGGACTGAGTGTGAGCGGTACAGGCTGTTCCCGTATCCCAGCGGCCCCCTGTGCTCCAGACCGACGCCAGGGGAGCACCCTCATTAACCTCTGGGTAATAACGCCCCACTCACTACGAGCACATGGCAGCTGCTGTGTGACATGGTCTCACACACACACACACACACACACACACACACACACACACACACACTGAACACACACAAACAGACACGCTGAACAACACACTAACACATACTAAACGCAATCAGAGAGAGACAGAAAGTGGGAGAGAGAGAGAGAGAGAGAGAGACATTAATTCAGCAGATGATGGGAGATGACATTCACACACACAAATACACACACACACACAAACAGACACGCTGAACACACATACTAGACACAATCAGAGAGAGAGAGACAAAGAGTGGGAGAGAGAAAGAGACAATAACTCAGCAGATGATGGGAGATGACATTGAGACACACACACACACACACACACACACACGCACGCACACAGACACACACACACACAAACAAACGGCCACTGTTTCTCATCCCCTATGACAGCACCAGCAGAACTGATGCCAAGTTTGTCCTGCTAATTTTGGCAAAGGCAGATTATCATTAAGCTTAAGTTTTTATCCCCCAAGTAACTTAATTAGTTTACATAATTTCTTTCAAAAAGCAATTACTGTATCAAAAAAACCTTTCTTAAGGACACTTCCTTCTTGCTTAGCCTAAGGCCTTTCGGTGTACCTGGGAAAGTGTAGAACGTAAACCTGAAGGCTGGTGTTTTTAAGATCTGTGTGGGAAGTGTACTGACTCATTGCAAAAATGCCACCACCAAAAAAAAAGCCTCTTCGCTTACCGATGTGATTCATTTTGAGGTCGTATTTCCTCCACCTATGCCAGAACACAGGCTGCTGTTTCAGAGGAACAGGGTCACCGTGGACTTGAACAGTGGAAAAGCATATAAAACAGTCTCTTTGATTAAGTCCTGTTTCCTACACTTGTGTCAAAATGTACATAAACAACCCTAGACCACACACTCAGCGAAGTTTAGTGCCATGCATATGAACACAAAATATTCATATTTTTCATTGAAAGTTTTAGACCATCATGTCCACATTATCGAACCACTATTCTTAATGACCTAATTGACTAAAGTGGAGCTAAACTGTGTATACTTTTTTAGCACTGCTTTGGCAAATGCATTCTTTCACAATTTCTGCAAAAGAAATATTACTCCCAGTGACTTATGTGAAATGGGAAATTTCTGGTGGAAGTAGCTAGCTATCAAGCTACATTTTGCCCAAAAAGCCTACCAGGTAACTTTTGCCTATTAAATTGATTACTTGTTCGGATGTTCTACGTTGAGGCTTCCTTCTTTTTTGTCTGCTACATAGCAGGCTAGTAGGAGTTAGTGAAGGACCATCTGTGTGTGCTGCTGAAGGAATTTGACAAATTGAGCTTTTGTGTTTTTGCTCCTGTAAGCATATGGTACTCTGTTTTGTTGTATTTGATGGGTGCTACCCACAATGCCAAATACTGTAATTAAACACTGTGTCCCACACTTGCAGTCAGTTGTTCTTCTGCTTCATTACACCATGCTGCTGTCAAAACTGGTATCCACTTTATTATGACAGGCACACACAACATCCAAAACGTTTGTTCTTGGTGACATGACAGCTGTTTGGCTGAGAATAGTTGAGGGGTGGATACAGTAAGAGAGGTAAGCTTGTGTTTTACAAAAGACTGATGGCTCGGTAAAATGTTGTGATACTTAAAATGTAAAAAGGAGAGGAATGTGACACCTTTCCAACGACATAGAGAAACAAGAGAGGGGTTGAGACTGTACTGTAGTCGTCTAAAAGTGTTTCTCCAATCTTCTTCAAGGCCTCTGCTGTTTTGACAGTATAAATCCAAGGTACTGTGGATCAGTCATAAAGCGGACATTAGACTCCAGGAGATCTCAAGTATCAATGCACTACAGCGGCTGAAAAATAGTATACGGTTACCATTTGGTCATCTCCACCTTCTCTCCCCTGAAAGCACTGCGAAGGTTAAGCCGCCGATTTCAGCCCAAGGACTGCTTAGCAACCTTTTTCAAGGTTTTAAAAAACTAATCAGCTATTTTGTCTTCATGCTAAATTTGACCTCATTTTTGCAAATGCAGAAATTGCCCCATGGCCACTTGGGAGCAAGGCAGAGGAAATATTATCAATCTGACTCATTAGAGCAAACTACACGCACACACACACACACACACATACACACACACACACACACACACAGACACGCACACACACCCACACACACGCACACCCACACACACTGTCACACTCTCTCTCACACACACGCACACCCCACACAGACACGCACACACACACACACACCCACACACACTCTCTCTCACACACACACACACACACACTCTCTCTCACACACACACACACACACACACACACACACACACACACACACACACACGTACACACCCACACAGACACGCACACACACACACACTGTCACACTCTCTCTCACACACACGCACACCCCACACAGACACGCACACACACACACACACCCACACACACTCTCTCTCACACACACGCACACACACACACCCCACACAGACACGCACACACACACACACACCCACACGCACTCTCTCTCTCTCTCACACACACACACACACACACACAGGCCAGTAAATGGCACCAGAGCTGTGTGATGCATTACCATGTGAAGTGGACGTGTGTTGCAGCCCTGTGAGTACTAATGGATTTCCTTTTAACGGATTGTCTGTGTGGTGTACGTGTCATTATCTCTTCCTCCATGACAGGCCCTCCTCTGGTCTCAATCAGCATGCTGTCTTCATTCCAGAACCTTCCCATGTACTCACACTTTAACTCACATTAACACACATGGGCACATGATCACGCACACACACACACACACACACACACACACACACACACACACATACTCTCACGCTCACGCACACACACACTCTGACATGCTCACGCGTACACACATGCATGCCCACACACACATATGCACGTGCGCACACATGCACAAATACACACACATGCACACACGCACGCACGCACACACTCTCAAATTGCTGTGTGTGACTGTCATTAGCTACTGGTGAGATGGACGGCTGGTGGGTAATTTGTAGGACCCCAGGGAGAACTCTCTTTTTGTCTTCATCAGCACTATGTCTTAATCACTGATCTCACATACACACACACACACACACACACACACACACTCACACACACAGACATATGCACGGTGCCCACAGGACATTGGCGAAACACACCCCTTTCCTCCTCCCACCCTCCTCTAGTCTAATTACGATAGCCATTACACTTGTCTCAGAACAGCACTGGCCCCAGTGAAGAATCTTGCATGCTTGACACATTATACAGACCTACTAACTGTTGCTGTTCACATGAGCATAGCTCTGTGGTGTCTAAACCATTGACTGTTAGTCAATGGTTTAGACCATTGGTTTAGGCTAAGCAACACACATATGTGTGCGCACACACACACATGTACACACACACACACACACACACACACACACACACACACACACACACACTGTTGTTGATGAGCATGAGGACTCTAAACAGCCACACACACACAGACTCACACACAGACACACACACACATTGTTAACCACTGCTCTTTACATTACTCCTAGTCTTTAAATAAAATCCTCTCTTTCTCTCCACAGTTGGTACAAACCACCACATTTTCACTGCAGCCCTTTTGGCTCCTATGAATCTGAAAATGTGAGGATGCGTATGTGCGCTCTGATAAATTTGTTTTGCTATTAATTTCCAGCGCTGTCAGCAAACTTTAACGAATTAGCAAATACGCCTTCTGCCTGGAGCATCCCGGGCGACAGCACTTCACAGCCTGTTGGACAGCAGCGAATCAACTGAATGGTGAGCGGCTAACCAAGGGTGTGATCTCCCTGTGAGCACACAGCATTATTATGGTGATTTCAGATGTTGGGGGAAACGCAGGGGAAGTTTACAGCACAATAATTACTGCCCATTTCATGCTACATTTCATGCTACATTACATGAAGGCCTAAGCAGCTCTGGGGCTTCTTCAAACGTTCAGAGACATACACACACACACACAACACAGGGTTTACAGACTGTAGCATACTTCTGTGCATAAGGTTGTGTGAGGGCAGAGCGTGTCCTGTAGGCTTACTTATTCTACCGTTGTCTCCAGCACGTTAGAGCTCTGTGTGGTCAAGAGTTCTGCATTTTTGGCAGCTGTAGCCTAAAGGTTAGGGAATTGGTCTTGGGGTTGGAGGTCACAGGTTCAAATCCCATATCAGTAGGAACAATGTGGGTGGGGGAGTAAATAACTAGCCCTCTCCTGCACCCTCATCCATGACTGAACTGCTACACTATACACTTGGCATACTACCACTAGGAAAATACTTAAGCTAAAATTCTCATTCATCCATATCTATCCTTCTCCTCTTTTTCACCCCTTTCTCCCTCTGTCTTTCTTTCTCTCTGCCTCTCCCCCTCTCGAGTCTGAATCTGTAGAATGCAACATGCTGAGATTCCAGGACCACTAGAGACTTCCTCGGAGCCAGAAGACAAGCGCAAGAACAGCTGACAAAAAAAAGACCGGGGAAGAGAAAGACACAATGCTTCTCCAGGCGAGAACAAGGAAGAGAGAAAGGGAGAAAGGGAGAAAGAGAAAGACAGAGAGAGAGAGAAAGAGATTGAGAGAGGGATAGGAGAAAAGAGATAGAGAGGGGGAGGTAAGGAGCACTGAGGGGAGTAAAATCAGAAAGAAGGGAAATGGAGGGAGTGAAGAGAGGACAGAAAGAGAGAGAAAGAGAGAGAAAGAGAGAGAGAGAAGCAGAGTACTGAGGAGGAAAAAATAGAAAGATGGAAATGAAGAGAGTGAAGAGAGAAAAAGACAGAAAGACAGAGACAGAGAGAGACAGACAGAGAGACAGAAAGAGAAAGACAGAGACAGACAGAAACAGAGAGAGACACAGAGAGAGACAGCAAGAATGAAGTGACAGAACAATGGATGGAGAAAGTAAGGGAGGGTGAAAGAGGGTCGTTTGGAGAGAGGAAGAGTAATAGAGAGAATCAGGAGAGAGAGAGATGGCTCAGATTCCAATCAGCACAGAAAACGTAATTTCAGCACATTCTGATAGCAACACCTGCATCTGTCTCACTCAGCACTGGTATTCTATTAACGCCAATGACACACACACACACACACACACACACACACACACACACACACACATGCACACACCCTGAGAAATTAATAAACTTTATCTACAGCTCACAATATTGACCAATTCAGCCACAAACGCACACCCAAACACAGACACACCCAGACATACATACAGACACAAACACACACACACACACACATGCGCGCACACACACACACACACACACATGCACACACACACACACACTCTCCCTGAGAAATTAATAACCTTTATCTACAGCTCACTATGTTGACCAATTCAGCCACAAACGCACACCCAAACACACACACACACACACACACACACACACACACACACACACACACCTATACTGGGATAAGTCCAGTTTGGGGGCGCATGTTAGGACAACCTCACCGTGGGGACACCACTTTCTAAATGACTTAGATAAAAACAAATAGCATATTTGCACTACAAAAAAAATCAGTAACATGAATCTCACTTGATATTTCTGATTAAACCTTTCTTTGACCAGGTGATACATTACCCTACCTTTGGGGAATTTGTCTTATTTAAGCCACATTTGGGGAATCAAAAGTATACACACAAACTTTTGGGGACAGCTAAGATAGGTGTTAATGACAATTTTCAAACTGTATATTTCTTGTAATACTGCATCACACAAACAAAATGAAATATGCTATTCAGTCTTGAATGAAGTTGTGGGTAGCTAGGCAGACGTGTAAGTTGGTGGGCAAATAGATACAGACAGAGGAATAGCAGAGTGTTGAGGTAGACAGATTGTTTAACGTCTACTGCAACTGTTAAACGTGAAATCTTAGCGTAATAAACATTTAGCTGGGTAATAACTGCATGGCGAAGGTAGCACGACTTTCTCTGACGTAACGAAGGAAATATCCAAGATCGTCTAAAGAAAAGAGATGCCCAATCTTCGTGTAGACTACGGGCTAGTCAGATACCAAATGCTAATTTCTTCCAATGGAAAGCCTATGACGAAAGCTGCTAAGCTAGCTAACACTGAAGTAACTTCTAAGTGCTAATTGGTTCCAATAGAAAGTCTATGAGGAAAACTGCTAAGCTAGCTAACACCGAAGTAACTTCTAAGTGCTAATTTGTTCCAATGGAAAGCCTATGAGGAAAACCGCTAAGATGGCCGTCTCGTTTCGTCTCTACTAAGAACATCTTGATCCTTTGACGAGGCAGAAAAACTACAAGTTCCAAAGCGCTTTGAACAACCGGTATAACACCGGGGGTTTACAATCTTTTCTGGGAAACGTAGTTTGGGATGGATTTAAAGCACCAGTGTAAGATTATGTGAACTTCTGAACTTTTTTTTCTAACGTCTATGCGTTCTCTCTCTCCCATAGCTTTATTGCCAAAGCAGCAATCAAGCACTTATTGTAATAGTAATACATAATATGGAATACTCTCTCTCCCTCCCTCATTTTAGTCATTCGCAAGGGGACCAAGTGATTTTATTGCCATTTCATGTGAGCCATTCAAATTGTATGTTTTCTTTCTGACAGCATCATGTCATCATCTGATCAGACATTAAAGTTCTTGAATCTTAAATAGACTGGTGGAGTGTAAAGCTGTGGACAGAAGTGTCTGGTATAGCGTAAGGCTATGGATGGAAGTATCTTGTGTAGCTATAAATCTGGTAAAGCTATGAAAGTATATGGACTAAAGTATATGAACTTTGAATAAAAGTGTTTACTATAGTGTAAAAGCTTTCCGATAAAGGTTATTTGCTAAATTTGCTAATTGCTAAATCCCACTCACACTTACCTTTTCAATGCCTTCAACTTGCCAGTTACACAGAGGTGTTACTAAGCATGCTAATGTCATTCTTTAAATAATGTGTAACAGTTTAAAAATGTTCAAGATAGAGCTTTAGGCAGAGAATTTGTTAGAATACTACCTATGGTTTGTTAGAATACTAAAGTGTAAACCATTGAATTCACATGTTGGAAGTCTGGCAGCTTCTTAAAAGACAAACACTAGATAGAAGACTATGCATGAGGAAAGAAATTTACAAACACAGTAAGAATTTATTGCACCGATCATTTGTAAATGCACTTAATGCACTGTAGGTCAATGAAAATAATCCTCATTTTAAAGGAGAAGCATATCCATGTAGAACAAAACGCTATTAAAAATAAAAAAAAAAGTTCAAATGGCAATGGAAAATAACTAATCTTACCAGAAGACAAAATAATTCCTGCACTATGATTTAAACGCATACAGTGAAAGTGCTATGATAAAACATGGCTAAAACTTAACATGTGCTGGACCAGTGCAAACAACAAGAATAAAAACAATTAAAAAAAAAAAAGTTGTCTTTTAAGGATGGTATTCACTAGCTTACTGAAAGACAAGGAACCTCTTAGCTTAGGAAGAAGACAACCTCTTTAGCTTAGTAATTCTGTTCTGCACAGAACTTCTTAAATTGGTCCACGATCTTGTGGAGAGTGCATGTCGTTCAGCCAAAATGCAGAGTGCAATCCTTCTTCTTAGGTGATTTCCCTGTCTCGATGAACTTCATCATGTGGCGTTCAACAGCACATACCTCCGCAGGTTCCCATATACGCCAAAGCCTTGCTGTGGAATCAGTAACAGAATACAAAATACAAAATAATATCAGCATTCAGTATTTGTTCACCAAGACTGAGAAGAAAGAAGACTAAGGACAAAAGCATTTAGTGACTGTAGACCCATGTCCAGGTAAGGGTTGTAAGGTAGCTGGCAAGTTTTGCTGGTGAGTATCAATAAACACAAAAACGTAAAGTTTTCTTTTTTTTTTTTAACCCCAAGTGGTTTGTGCCAAATGTGGAAATATATAATGGACTGTCAGTATAGTAACATCAGAGATGGTGTACACAATGAAGGGAACAGCAACAATAAACTAGACAATGTGATGACACTCAACCATGTTTGAAACTTTTAACTGGACTTTTATTTATTTTAAGAATTTAAGAACACTTCCCAGAGGCAACATCCACAAAGCACTGCACAGGTGACATTCTGCTCAAGCTCATTTCACTCACAAATTGTGTGTGTGTACACACACTCTACAATCGTCAAATCAGGAATCAGAGAAGTGATATAAAGAGATGTCCAAAGAATTGAACATGCTAATCAGCAGCATTTGAACTTTGATAATGGAGAGAGTCCTGATTTTGCCCAGTGTTGATCAAGTAGGCCAACAAACACCGGTCTCAACTGGGGACGTTTTCAGGTGACAAGCAGCTGTGACAATTTTAAGGGTCATGCCCTGTCAGGGGGATGCACATTATCATATTCCTTTATAAGACCCAACATTTGAAGCAGTACCTCTGGCCAAAACTGCACAATTGCAACTTAAATGCTGGCTTCTCTAAAAAAGGATGTAGTGTGTTTTGTGGCCGTTTCAGCTTAAAGGTAAGAAATCAGAAGTTGCACAGGTAATGTAGTCTGATGTGTCTGACAAAGACATGTCTAACTAGCTGTATCCCCACTGCTAATGTTGAGCTACCAGGTTTCAGTGCGGTTCACTTGGACAGACACAATAAACTTACTGGCAAAAAGAAGGGAGGTGTGGCACTGTACATAAACATGCTTGCAGCTGTGGCCTAATGGTTAGGGAGTTGGTCTTGGTGAGACTGTATGCAGCAAAAACGTGGAGATACTAGCGATTAGTCTCTGACCGTATTGCATGCCAATGGAGTTCTCCACACTATTGTTGTGTGTTTACGTTACATCATGAGCCCAGTTCATTCCCAGCTGAATAATTTCTATAATCGATTGAACTGCTGCTGCTGCTTCTGCCAATGACATTGTCACCACTAGTACACCTCCCCTCTAGCCTCTGACAATGCACAATGTGCACTACCACACGCATGCATGATGCAGGAAGGTGACATGTCAATCATTTTAATACCTTGAGTCCTTTCGGTAGTTTCTTGGGAAGGAGCCTTTCCAGTCATAACTGACTGGTTGGTCATTGGAAGCTCAGCCACTGACAGTTCAATTTGGTCCTACAATGCATAAAGAACAGTACTTAAAACATACATGTGAACATGTTTCTCGCCCTGTAAAGAGCATTTCTATGACCAAAGTGGGTATTAGAAAGTTAAAGACTTCGCTAAACATTGGTCAAGAAAATAATTATTGCTGTAACAGCAAAGGTGTACCAGACATATACACACAATCAAATGGATGCCTAAAACAGGCACAATCTGTATTGTGACAACTTATGCATACCTCACTCTTCTTCATCATAACAGGCGTTCTCGAGACAGCTCCATCATGACAGTCGACAACAGAATGTTTATCCTTGATCTAAGAGGAAACAGGTTTCAAACCAGAGAAACATATGCCACTGTGATACCAACAACTGCACTGACATACAATTATTTAACCTGATCACCACCGAGTTTCAGAGAAAGAGCAGAGCATATGTGTGCATCTGAACGGTGCTGCTGTGCCACTGGTGGAACAGTAAGCTTTGACTAGAATGGCAACTATGTACTACACAATGCAGAGAAAACCTAGCAGACAATGGTTTAAACAGGTGGCTACATATTAACACAACTACAACATGCAAACAAGCTGTTTTCGTTATTTGCTAAAGTAACCAGCAGGTTCTTAAAGCAATCCATACCTTAAACATTCCACATTTTAAAATCATGTGATTTCATTTACATCATCTGGGGACCTCAAATCCATATTAGAAAAATTGGGGACAGTCGTCTTTATAGCCATCTCCTAAAAACCCTTGTCTGCCAATTGGACTTTTAAAAGGCTATGCTGAAATAGAGTAGGAAGCAGAGGAGATTTCTGAGCATCGTATCTCACTCAGTTTTCCACAGAAACCCGTGTGCATGTTTGTTTTATAGGGAAGCTTGAAGCAAGGAAGTGCAAAATATACATATGCTGGAGGCATGCATGATGCAGGAAGGTGACAAGTCAATCGTTTTAATACCTTGAGTCTTTCGGTAGTTTCTTGGGAAGGAGCCTTTCCAGTCATAACTGACTGGTTGGTCATTGGAAGCTCAGCCACTGACAGTTCAATTTGGTCCTACAATGCATAAAGAACAGTACTTAAAACATACATGTGAACATGTTTCTCGCCCTGTAAAGAGCATTTCTATGACCAAAGTGGGTATTAGAAAGTTAAAGACTTCGCTAAACATTGGTCAAGAAAATAATTATTGCTGTAACAGCAAAGGTGTACCAGACATATATACACACAATCAAATGGCTGCCTAAAACAGGCACAATCTGTATTGTGACAACTTATGCATACCTCATTCTTCTTCATCCTAACAGGCGTTCTTGAGACAGCTCCATCATGACAGTCGACAACAGAATGTTTATCCTTGATCTAAGAGGAAACAGGTTTCAAACCAGAGAAACATATGCCACTGTGATACCAACAAGTGCACTGACATACAATTAATTAACCTGATCACCACCGGGTTTCTCTGCTGTGAACATGTTTCTCGCCCTGTAAAGAGCATTTTTTGACCAAAGTGGGTATTAGAACTAATTGTGTAAAGTATTTGCAGCACAACACAGCAAAGTTTAGTGGTGTCTGTGCCCTGCCCCTGCTTTTTAGGCAGCTGCCTCAGTTTTAGATCATAAATCCATATTTCAGTCAGTATGAGTTGTAATCAACTTGAAAAAATGTCATGCATCATACCCGTTTACGCCAAGGCCAATCAGCATCTCCATAATTGTATGATAGCTCCTCTCCTGGTGAAATGTCTCTCAGCGCAAACATGCAAAGGTGTGGCTCCCTATTAAAGTATAAAAGTTTCATTTTGCAGTTTGGCCTCTGATGGTCATCATTTACAAGCCTTCCCAAAGATTCATCCTCAACAGACGCATCCAGGCTGCCCATTAGGAAACATACACAATCATCACTTCAAACAATGCAATGCTGTGGACAAATTTAACAAGGGGAAGTTGAAAAAAAGTCTTGTCAAATAACCTCACGAAAGGGGAATGGGGTCACTTACCTCCAACATTGTCCTTTCCATTTGAAATCAAACACAAATTCTGATACTGCCTTTCTGGAAACATGTTCACATGGTAGAAGTCTCCCTCGGTACTCCAGGACAAAATCTCCTTGACAGAAGGCCAAAGTGGCAAAAACTCCTCGACCTGAAGAAGAGATAGAATGGTAGAAAGGAGGATAGGAAAGCATGGGGGAGAATTAAGTGGGAGCAAAGGAGAAGAGAGATCAGAAAGGAGAGATTGGGAGTAATAGGGGAAGAGAATGGAAGAGGGAAGGGAAGATGATAAAGAATGAAAAATATGTGTCAACAAGAAGAGTGTGAAAGCAGGGTGAAAACAGTAGGGGAGAAAGGGGAAGGTGGTTTTCAGAGGAGAGGGTAAGAAAGCAGAGGACAAGGAGTACAGGAGACAAGATGACAACTGTTGAGTTGCGGATATAAGAGAATGAGAATGAGGCAGCTGGAGAAAAAAATAGCACAAGATAACTCACCTTTGACTTCATCAATAAATCTTTTCTCCAGACCACTTTTGACCACTTTTAGATTAATATATCTTGCAGCATCTTGCTGGGGCTTTATTCTTTTTCTCCTTGATGCCATGGTAGTGAGAAATCCCAGTCACTGTCCTGAAAACATGAGCAGAGTTAGACTCCCCATTTGCAATGCCAGTCTAGCATAATCGTTTCCATGACAAGTTCAGAATACACGATTTTAGAAATCGCCTTGCCTCGTCAATCAGCAGTTAATCTGCGAAAACGCCATGTGCTAACTACAAAAGCACTCAGAGAGCGCAGACTTCCGCCAGGCCAGCTCAGATCACCACCAAAATCTAATCACTTTTAAATTTGCCCATTTTTGACCCACCCTGAAAATTGCATCAAAATGAATCTATAACCTTTTGAATTACGTTGCTAACAAACAAACGTCGATGCTTAAATAACCTCTACTGGCGGAGGTAATTAGTGTACGACATGATGAACATGTTTAGGATGTAATTTACAACGTAGTTGGAACACTGGACAGTTCACAGCGGTGTAGGCATGAAGGCTTGTATTCATGGTTTAAAATATTTCAAACCTTAGGTAGTTATGAAATGACCTGGCAACTAACGCTTTCTTCTAATCTTCCACCGTCATATTGTTAACTAAAAAAAGCAACCGACCTTAAAAAAAACAAAACCAACTGTTTTAAGAAATCATACTGTACCCTTTCCTCCGTAGCAGTATTGGACCACATGTAGAAAGCTAACATCAACCACGTTAGCTTTCAATAACTAGCCTACCGCCTTTCTTTGCCAAGTCTGTACAAAAACCAAACTTACATCCACATAGTACGCAGTAACTACGCAAACATTGAAACAAGCACCGTTGTTTCCTTTTTCCAGTTATTGACATTCTGTTGTTACAACATACTTTAACATACCTCTCTTTAGTCCTCAATCTTCTCCTTGTCGCTCCATTCTCTTCTTCATCTCCCGCAACACAAACTACCTGCACCATGCTTCAGTGACGTCACATTTTGAGAGAAAGAGTTTGCACCCAATGGGTGATTGTTCTTCCTTATATGGAGATGCATTTTGGAGGGAATAGCAAAGTGGGGGAGGGGAATACAGTGCACAGCAATAATGAGTACCCCCCCCCCCCGAAAGTGGACAGTTTTCACAGTATTAACCCTTTAATCCCATTTTTTTTCTAAAAAAAAATCAGTACATGGATTTTACTCCTTAGACCTTCCTAACACACAAACATTATGCACTTTTCCATTTAATGTTGGTTAAGTTGGTCAAATTTTACGTTTTACAGCCAGGGAAACTACATAGTCGTTTTTTGGACAAATTCATATACATTGGTCAATAAAGCCTATTTACTTTCTTGAAATCTTAAAATGAAAGTAGTGATGACAATGCCCACTAAGCATGGAATAATGTGATATGGTTAGTCTTTTTCTGCATTTCCTTATTTTGTGCATGTGACAAAATGTTCAAACTTATTCAATATACCCCAATGGACAACACATAGCATACACTGCAGATAAACCTAAACATGGTGGTCTTGTCAAGTCTTTTCCGTTTGTCTGATAGATAAATCATATTCTAACATTGAAATATCAAACAAGATCATTTGTGACCTCCCCCCACCATTCACCCCCTTTGTTGCTGTGGTTTAAAGTCTCATTCACTATAGATGGAGTGGAAGGACCTGAAATGGTAGATGCCTACTTAGGAGGAGAGGGGGAGGGAGGTGCTCGCATGGTATGACATGGATTTGGAGATGCCTGGCTAGGAAGACAGGGAGGTGCCTGCATAGTATAAGGTGGAACAGGGGTGCCCATGTCATACAAGACAAAGGAGAGGAGGAGGAGGAGAGGGGAAAGGAGGTGCCCGTGTGGTACAACATGAATTGGGTAGTGATTGACTAGGAGGGGAGGGACATGTCAAAATTCACCTAAAACCCATGTAAATTCTTTTATTATTCTGTCAATGGTGAAATTTATAACTCTGAATTAAAGCCATTACTCTTGTTAGCAGGGTCAGCCATGATGGTGCCTGGAGAGCAGTGTGTGGGGACGGTACAATGTTCAAGGTACCTCAGGGGCACTTCTAGTCAAGTCAAGTCAATTTATTTATATAGCACATTTAAAAGCAAACACAAGTTAACCCAAAGCGCTTTAAAAGCACTTCTTGGTGGATTCAAACCCATGACCTACGAGGCAACCAATGCTCCTTAGCGTATCCTTTTGAGATGTTGGTAGGGAGATTTTACTAACATTCTAATGCTGAGCTGGGCTAGCTGGCATCTGTTACACATACATAGTATGAGATGGAGTGGGAAGTGCCCACAAAGAAGGAGAGGCATGGGCCTGTAGGGTACAAGATGGAGTGACCGATGCCCAGCTAGAAGAAAAGGGAGAGAGAGGTGCCCACAAATTTACAAGAGGAGTGGAAGGTACCCAGCTAGGAGGACAGAAAAAGGAAGGTGCCTGCGGCATAGGAGATGGACTGAGAGGTGATGGCCTACAGTAGAAGGATAGGAAGCTTAAGAGAGGATAACATGAGATGGAGTGGGAGGTGTTCAGCTAGAAGGACCTATACTGAGTTGTCAATATGCAACAACATAGAATGGGGAAAGCCCATGTTAGGACCTGGAGGACCTGGTTGTTGGGAATATCAAAGCCATTCCCTAGAAATGTCACCTCTGCTATGCCATTCGACATCCTTGCTGGCAAATGTGTGTTTTTTTCCCCCAGAATTCCCTGTGCGAACTATCACAATCACTTTTAATTGCACATCTCAGAAGTGTAGGGGTAACACTGATGCTACACAGAGCATGCGGGGGGTGGCATAAGTGCATTAGGTGAAAAACATCTGATTATTTTACCCTTTATCAGAAAAAACAATGATACCTTACAGTAATTGTCAAAACTTATGTATCACATTTAACAGGTTAACATACAACAGGTTTCAGTGGCACATGACGTGCACAACTAGTCAGTGCGGCCAACGTGTGCTTCAATGTCCCCAAAGTGAGCGTAAACATTTTGGAGGGAATCCTTAAAGTGGGGGAGGGGAATACATCCTGTGTGGTACAACATGAATTGGGTAGTGATTGACTAGGAGGAGAGGGACATTTCCAAATTGACCTAAAACCCATGTAAATTCTTTTATTATTCTGTAAATGGTGAAATTTATAACTCTGCATTAAAGCCATTACACTTGTTAGCAGGGTCAGCCATGATGGTGCCTGGAGAGCAGTGTGTGGGGACGGTATGTTCAAGGTACCTCAGGGGCACTTCTAGTCAAGTCAAGTCAATTTATTTATATAGCACATTTAAAAGCAAACACAAGTTAACCCAAAGCGCTTTAAAAGCACTTCTTGGTGGATTCAAACCCATGACCTACGAGGCCACCAATGCTCCTTAGCGTATCCTTTTGAGATGTTGGTAGGGAGATTTTACTAACATTCTAATGCTGAGCTGGGCTAGCTGGCATCTGTTACACATACATAGTATGAGATTGAGTGGGAAGTGCCCACAAAGAAGGAGAGGCATGGGCCTGTAGGGTACAAGATGGAGTGACTGATGCCCAGCTAGAAAAAAAGGGAGAGAGAGGTGCCCACAAATTTACAAGAGGAGTGGAAGGTACCCAGCTAGGAGGACAGAAAAAGGAAGGTGCCTGCGGCATAGGAGATGGACTGAGAGGTGATGGCCTACAGTAGAAGGATAGGAAGCTTAAGAGAGGATAACATGAGATGGAGTGGGAGGTGTTCAGCTAGAAGGACCTATACTGAGTTGTCAATATGCAACAACATAGAATGGGAAAAGCCCATGTTAGGACCTGGAGGACCTGGTTGTTGGGAATATCAAAGCCATTCCCTAGAAATGTCACCTCTGCTATGCCATTCAACATCCTTGCTAGCAAATGTGTGTTTTCTTCCAAGAATTCCCTGTGCGAACTATCACAATCACTTTTAATTGCACATCTCAGAAGTGTTGGGGTAACAGTGATGCTGCACACAGCATGCAAGGGGTGGCATGTGCATTAGGTGAAAAACATCTGATTATTTTAACCTTTATCAGAAAAAACAATGATAACTTACAGTAATTGTCAAAACTTATGTATCACATTTAACAGGTTAACATACAACAGGTTTCAGTGGCACATGACGTGCACAACTAGTCAGTGCGGCCAACGTGTGCTTCAATGTCCCCAAAGTGAGCGTAAACATTTTGGAGGGAATCCTTAAAGTGGGGGAGGGGAATACATCCTGTGTGGTACAACATGAATTGGGTAGTGATTGACTAGGAGGAGAGGGACATTTCCAAATTGACCTAAAACCCATGTAAATTCTTTTATTATTCTGTCAATGGTGAAATTTATAACTCTGCATTAAAGCCATTACACTTGTTAGCAGGGTCAGCCATGATGGTGCCTGGAGAGCAGTGTGTGGGGACGGTATGTTCAAGGTACCTCAGGGGCACTTCTAGTCAAGTCAAGTCAATTTATTTATATAGCACATTTAAAAGCAAACACAAATTAACCCAAAGCGCTTTAAAAGCACTTCTTGGTGGATTCAAACCCATGACCTACGAGGCCACCAATGCTCCTTAGCGTATCCTTTTGAGATGTTGGTAGGGAGATTTTACTAACATTCTAATGCTGAGCTGGGCTAGCTGGCATCTGTTACACATACATAGTATGAGATGGAGTGGGAAGTGCCCACAAAGAAGGAGAGGCATGGGCCTGTAGGGTACAAGATGGAGTGACCGATGCCCAGCTAGAAGAAAAGGGAGAGAGAGGTGCCCACAAATTTACAAGAGGAGTGGAAGGTACCCAGCTAGGAGGACAGAAAAAGGAAGGTGCCTGCGGCATAGGAGATGGACTGAGAGGTGATGGCCTACAGTAGAAGGATAGGAAGCTTAAGAGAGGATAACATGAGATGGAGTGGGAGGTGTTCAGCTAGAAGGACCTATACTGAGTTGTCAATATGCAACAACATAGAATGGGGAAAGCCCATGTTAGGACCTGGAGGACCTGGTTGTTGGGAATATCAAAGCCATTCCCTAGAAATGTCACCTCTGCTATGCCATTCGACATCCTTGCTGGCAAATGTGTGTTTTTTTCCCCCAGAATTCCCTGTGCGAACTATCACAATCACTTTTAATTGCACATCTCAGAAGTATAGGGGTAACACTGATGCTACACAGAGCATGCGGGGGGTGGCATAAGTGCATTAGGTGAAAAACATCTGATTATTTTACCCTTTATCAGAAAAAACAATGATACCTTACAGTAATTGTCAAAACTTATGTATCACATTTAACAGGTTAACATACAACAGGTTTCAGTGGCACATGACGTGCACAACTAGTCAGTGCGGCCAACGTGTGCTTCAATGTCCCCAAAGTGAGCGTAAACATTTTGGAGGGAATCCTTAAAGTGGGGGAGGGGAATACATCCTGTGTGGTACAACATGAATTGGGTAGTGATTGACTAGGAGGAGAGGGACATTTCCAAATTGACCTAAAACCCATGTAAATTCTTTTATTATTCTGTCAATGGTGAAATTTATAACTCTGCATTAAAGCCATTACACTTGTTAGCAGGGTCAGCCATGATGGTGCCTGGAGAGCAGTGTGTGGGGACGGTATGTTCAAGGTACCTCAGGGGCACTTCTAGTCAAGTCAAGTCAATTTATTTATATAGCACATTTAAAAGCAAACACAAGTTAACCCAAAGCGCTTTAAAAGCACTTCTTGGTGGATTCAAACCCATGACCTACGAGGCAACCAATGCTCCTTAGCGTATCCTTTTGAGATGTTGGTAGGGAGATTTTACTAACATTCTAATGCTGAGCTGGGCTAGCTGGCATCTGTTACACATACATAGTATGAGATTGAGTGGGAAGTGCCCACAAAGAAGGAGAGGCATGGGCCTGTAGGGTACAAGATGGAGTGACCGATGCCCAGCTAGAAAAAAAGGGAGAGAGAGGTGCCCACAAATTTACAAGAGGAGTGGAAGGTACCCAGCTAGGAGGACAGAAAAAGGAAGGTGCCTGCGGCATAGGAGATGGACTGAGAGGTGATGGCCTACAGTAGAAGGATAGGAAGCTTAAGAGAGGATAACATGAGATGGAGTGGGAGGTGTTCAGCTAGAAGGACCTATACTGAGTTGTCAATATGCAACAACATAGAATGGGGAAAGCCCATGTTAGGACCTGGAGGACCTGGTTGTTGGGAATATCAAAGCCATTCCCTAGAAATGTCCCCTCTGCTATGCCATTCGACATCCTTGCTGGCAAATGTGTGTTTTTTCCCCCCAGAATTCCCTGTGCGAACTATCACAATCACTTTTAATTGCACATCTCAGAAGTGTAGGGGTAACGCTGATGCTACACAGAGCATGCGGGGGGTGGCATAAGTGCATTAGGTGAAAAACATCTGATTATTTTACCCTTTATCAGAAAAAACAATGATACCTTACAGTAATTGTCAAAACTTATGTATCACATTTAACAGGTTAACATACAACAGGTTTCAGTGGCACATGACGTGCACAACTAGTCAGTGCGGCCAACGTGTGCTTCAATGTCCCCAAAGTGAGCGTAAACATTTTGGAGGGAATCCTTAAAGTGGGGGAGGGGAATACATCCTGTGTGGTACAACATGAATTGGGTAGTGATTGACTAGGAGGAGAGGGACATTTCCAAATTGACCTAAAACCCATGTAAATTCTTTTATTATTCTGTCAATGGTGAAATGTATAACTCTGCATTAAAGCCATTACACTTGTTAGCAGGGTCAGCCATGATGGTGCCTGGAGAGCAGTGTGTGGGGACGGTATGTTCAAGGTACCTCAGGGGCACTTCTAGTCAAGTCAAGTCAATTTATTTATATAGCACATTTAAAAGCAAACACAAGTTAACCCAAAGCGCTTTAAAAGCACTTCTTGGTGGATTCAAACCCATGACCTACGAGGCCACCAATGCTGCTTAGCGTATCCTTTTGAGATGTTGGTAGGGAGATTTTACTAACATTGTAATGCTGAGCTGGGCTAGCTGGCATCTGTTACACATACATAGTATGAGATTGAGTGGGAAGTGCCCACAAAGAAGGAGAGGCATGGGCCTGTAGGGTACAAGATGGAGTGACCGATGCCCAGCTAGAAAAAAAGGGAGAGAGAGGTGCCCACAAATTTACAAGAGGAGTGGAAGGTACCCAGCTAGGAGGACAGAAAAAGGAAGGTGCCTGCGGCATAGGAGATGGACTGAGAGGTGATGGCCTACAGTAGAAGGATAGGAAGCTTAAGAGAGGATAACATGAGATGGAGTGGGAGGTGTTCAGCTAGAAGGACCTATACTGAGTTGTCAATATGCAACAACATAGAATGGGAAAAGCCCATGTTAGGACCTGGAGGACCTGGTTGTTGGGAATATCAAAGCCATTCCCTAGAAATGTCACCTCTGCTATGCCATTCAACATCCTTGCTAGCAAATGTGTGTTTTCTTCCAAGAATTCCCTGTGCGAACTATCACAATCACTTTTAATTGCACATCTCAGAAGTGTTGGGGTAACAGTGATGCTGCACACAGCATGCAAGGGGTGGCATGTGCATTAGGTGAAAAACATCTGATTATTTTAACCTTTATCAGAAAAAACAATGATAACTTACAGTAATTGTCAAAACTTATGTATCACATTTAACAGGTTAACATACAACAGGTTTCAGTGGCACATGACGTGCACAACTAGTCAGTGCGGCCAACGTGTGCTTCAATGTCCCCAAAGTGAGCGTAAACATTTTGGAGGGAATCCTTAAAGTGGGGGAGGGGAATACATCCTGTGTGGTACAACATGAATTGGGTAGTGATTGACTAGGAGGAGAGGGACATTTCCAAATTGACCTAAAACCCATGTAAATTCTTTTATTATTCTGTCAATGGTGAAATTTATAACTCTGCATTAAAGCCATTACACTTGTTAGCAGGGTCAGCCATGATGGTGCCTGGAGAGCAGTGTGTGGGGACGGTATGTTCAAGGTACCTCAGGGGCACTTCTAGTCAAGTCAAGTCAATTTATTTATATAGCACATTTAAAAGCAAACACAAATTAACCTAAAGCGCTTTAAAAGCACTTCTTGGTGGATTCAAACCCATGACCTACGAGGCCACCAATGCTCCTTAGCGTATCCTTTTGAGATGTTGGTAGGGAGATTTTACTAACATTCTAATGCTGAGCTGGGCTAGCTGGCATCTGTTACACATACATAGTATGAGATGGAGTGGGAAGTGCCCACAAAGAAGGAGAGGCATGGGCCTGTAGGGTACAAGATGGAGTGACCGATGCCCAGCTAGAAGAAAAGGGAGAGAGAGGTGCCCACAAATTTACAAGAGGAGTGGAAGGTACCCAGCTAGGAGGACAGAAAAAGGAAGGTGCCTGCGGCATAGGAGATGGACTGAGAGGTGATGGCCTACAGTAGAAGGATAGGAAGCTTAAGAGAGGATAACATGAGATGGAGTGGGAGGTGTTCAGCTAGAAGGACCTATACTGAGTTGTCAATATGCAACAACATAGAATGGGGAAAGCCCATGTTAGGACCTGGAGGACCTGGTTGTTGGGAATATCAAAGCCATTCCCTAGAAATGTCACCTCTGCTATGCCATTCGACATCCTTGCTGGCAAATGTGTGTTTTTTTCCCCCAGAATTCCCTGTGCGAACTATCACAATCACTTTTAATTGCACATCTCAGAAGTGTAGGGGTAACACTGATGCTACACAGAGCATGCGGGGGGTGGCATAAGTGCATTAGGTGAAAAACATCTGATTATTTTACCCTTTATCAGAAAAAACAATGATACCTTACAGTAATTGTCAAAACTTATGTATCACATTTAACAGGTTAACATACAACAGGTTTCAGTGGCACATGACGTGCACAACTAGTCAGTGCGGCCAACGTGTGCTTCAATGTCCCCAAAGTGAGCGTAAACATTTTGGAGGGAATCCTTAAAGTGGGGGAGGGGAATACATCCTGTGTGGTACAACATGAATTGGGTAGTGATTGACTAGGAGGAGAGGGACATTTCCAAATTGACCTAAAACCCATGTAAATTCTTTTATTATTCTGTCAATGGTGAAATTTATAACTCTGCATTAAAGCCATTACACTTGTTAGCAGGGTCAGCCATGATGGTGCCTGGAGAGCAGTGTGTTGGGACGGTATGTTCAAGGTACCTCAGGGGCACTTCTAGTCAAGTCAAGTCAATTTATTTATATAGCACATTTAAAAGCAAACACAAGTTAACCCAAAGCGCTTTAAAAGCACTTCTTGGTGGATTCAAACCCATGACCTACGAGGCAACCAATGCTCCTTAGCGTATCCTTTTGAGATGTTGGTAGGGAGATTTTACTAACATTCTAATGCTGAGCTGGGCTAGCTGGCATCTGTTACACATACATAGTATGAGATTGAGTGGGAAGTGCCCACAAAGAAGGAGAGGCATGGGCCTGTAGGGTACAAGATGGAGTGACCGATGCCCAGCTAGAAAAAAAGGGAGAGAGAGGTGCCCACAAATTTACAAGAGGAGTGGAAGGTACCCAGCTAGGAGGACAGAAAAAGGAAGGTGCCTGCGGCATAGGAGATGGACTGAGAGGTGATGGCCTACAGTAGAAGGATAGGAAGCTTAAGAGAGGATAACATGAGATGGAGTGGGAGGTGTTCAGCTAGAAGGACCTATACTGAGTTGTCAATATGCAACAACATAGAATGGGGAAAGCCCATGTTAGGACCTGGAGGACCTGGTTGTTGGGAATATCAAAGCCATTCCCTAGAAATGTCCCCTCTGCTATGCCATTCGACATCCTTGCTGGCAAATGTGTGTTTTTTCCTCCCAGAATTCCCTGTGCGAACTATCACAATCACTTTTAATTGCACATCTCAGAAGTGTTGGGGTAACAGTGATGCTGCACACAGCATGCAAGGGGTGGCATGTGCATTAGGTGAAAAACATCTGATTATTTTAACCTTTATCAGAAAAAACAATGATAACTTACAGTAATTGTCAAAACTTATGTATCACATTTAACAGGTTAACATACAACAGGTTTCAGTGGCACATGACGTGCACAACTAGTCAGTGCGGCCAACGTGTGCTTCAATGTCCCCAAAGTGAGCGTAAACATTTTGGAGGGAATCCTTAAAGTGGGGGAGGGGAATACATCCTGTGTGGTACAACATGAATTGGGTAGTGATTGACTAGGAGGAGAGGGACATTTCCAAATTGACCTAAAACCCATGTAAATTCTTTTATTATTCTGTCAATGGTGAAATTTATAACTCTGCATTAAAGCCATTACACTTGTTAGCAGGGTCAGCCATGATGGTGCCTGGAGAGCAGTGTGTGGGGACGGTATGTTCAAGGTACCTCAGGGGCACTTCTAGTCAAGTCAAGTCAATTTATTTATATAGCACATTTAAAAGCAAACACAAGTTAACCCAAAGCGCTTTAAAAGCACTTCTTGGTGGATTCAAACCCATGACCTACGAGGCCACCAATGCTCCTTAGCGTATCCTTTTGAGATGTTGGTAGGGAGATTTTACTAACATTCTAATGCTGAGCTGGGCTAGCTGGCATCTGTTACACATACATAGTATGAGATGGAGTGGGAAGTGCCCACAAAGGAGAGGCATGGGCCTGTAGGGTACAAGATGGAGTGACCGATGCCCAGCTAGAAGAAAAGGGAGAGAGAGGTGCCCACAAATTTACAAGAGGAGTGGAAGGTACCCAGCTAGGAGGACAGAAAAAGGAAGGTGCCTGCGGCATAGGAGATGGACTGAGAGGTGATGGCCTACAGTAGAAGGATAGGAAGCTTAAGAGAGGATAACATGAGATGGAGTGGGAGGTGTTCAGCTAGAAGGACCTATACTGAGTTGTCAATATGCAACAACATAGAATGGGGAATACCCATGTTAGGACCTGGAGGACCTGGTTGTTGGGAATATCAAAGCCATTCCCTAGAAATGTCACCTCTGCTATGCCATTCGACATCCTTGCTGGCAAATGTGTGTTTTTTTCCCCCAGAATTCCCTGTGCGAACTATCACAATCACTTTTAATTGCACATCTCAGAAGTGTAGGGGTAACACTGATGCTACACAGAGCATGCGGGGGGTGGCATAAGTGCATTAGGTGAAAAACATCTGATTATTTTACCCTTTATCAGAAAAAACAATGATACCTTACAGTAATTGTCAAAACTTATGTATCACATTTAACAGGTTAACATACAACAGGTTTCAGTGGCACATGACGTGCACAACTAGTCAGTGCGGCCAACGTGTGCTTCAATGTCCCCAAAGTGAGCGTAAACATTTTGGAGGGAATCCTTAAAGTGGGGGAGGGGAATACATCCTGTGTGGTACTACATGAATTGGGTAGTGATTGACTAGGAGGAGAGGGACATTTCCAAATTGACCTAAAACCCATGTAAATTCTTTTATTATTCTGTCAATGGTGAAATTTATAACTCTGCATTAAAGCCATTACACTTGTTAGCAGGGTCAGCCATGATGGTGCCTGGAGAGCAGTGTGTGGGGACGGTATGTTCAAGGTACCTCAGGGGCACTTCTAGTCAAGTCAAGTCAATTTATTTATATAGCACATTTAAAAGCAAACACAAGTTAACCCAAAGCGCTTTAAAAGCACTTCTTGGTGGATTCAAACCCATGACCTACGAGGCCACCAATGCTCCTTAGCGTATCCTTTTGAGATGTTGGTAGGGAGATTTTACTAACATTCTAATGCTGAGCTGGGCTAGCTGGCATCTGTTACACATACATAGTATGAGATGGAGTGGGAAGTGCCCACAAAGAAGGAGAGGCATGGGCCTGTAGGGTACAAGATGGAGTGACCGATGCCCAGCTAGAAGAAAAGGGAGAGAGAGGTGCCCACAAATTTACAAGAGGAGTGGAAGGCACCCAGCTAGGAGGACAGAAAAAGGAAGGTGCCTGCGGCATAGGAGATGGACTGAGAGGTGATGGCCTACAGTAGAAGGATAGGAAGCTTAAGAGAGGATAACATGAGATGGAGTGGGAGGTGTTCAGCTAGAAGGACCTATACTGAGTTGTCAATATGCAACAACATAGAATGGGGAAAGCCCATGTTAGGACCTGGAGGACCTGGTTGTTGGGAATATCAAAGCCATTCCCTAGAAATGTCACCTCTGCTATGCCATTCGACATCCTTGCTGGCAAATGTGTGTTTTTTCCCCCCAGAATTCCCTGTGCGAACTATCACAATCACTTTTAATTGCACATCTCAGAAGTGTAGGGGTAACGCTGATGCTACACAGAGCATGCGGGGGGTGGCATAAGTGCATTAGGTGAAAAACATCTGATTATTTTACCCTTTATCAGAAAAAACAATGATACCTTACAGTAATTGTCAAAACGTATGTATCACATTTAACAGGTTAACATACAACAGGTTTCAGTGGCACATGACGTGCACAACTAGTCAGTGCGGCCAACGTGTGCTTCAATGTCCCCAAAGTGAGCGTAAACATTTTGGAGGGAATCCTTAAAGTGGGGGAGGGGAATACATCCTGTGTGGTACAACATGAATTGGGTAGTGATTGACTAGGAGGAGAGGGACATTTCCAAATTGACCTAAAACCCATGTAAATTCTTTTATTATTCTGTCAATGGTGAAATTTATAACTCTGCATTAAAGCCATTACACTTGTTAGCAGGGTCAGCCATGATGGTGCCTGGAGAGCAGTGTGTGGGGACGGTATGTTCAAGGTACCTCAGGGGCACTTCTAGTCAAGACAAGTCAATTTATTTATATAGCACATTTAAAAGCAAACACAAGTTAACCCAAAGCGCTTTAAAAGCACTTCTTGGTGGATTCAAACCCATGACCTACGAGGCCACCAATGCTCCTTAGCGTATCCTTTTGAGATGTTGGTAGGGAGATTTTACTAACATTCTAATGCTGAGCTGGGCTAGCTGGCATCTGTTACACATACATAGTATGAGATGGAGTGGGAAGTGCCCACAAAGAAGGAGAGGCATGGGCCTGTAGGGTACAAGATGGAGTGACCGATGCCCAGCTAGAAGAAAAGGGAGAGAGAGGTGCCCACAAATTTACAAGAGGAGTGGAAGGCACCCAGCTAGGAGGACAGAAAAAGGAAGGTGCCTGCGGCATAGGAGATGGACTGAGAGGTGATGGCCTACAGTAGAAGGATAGGAAGCTTAAGAGAGGATAACATGAGATGGAGTGGGAGGTGTTCAGCTAGAAGGACCTATACTGAGTTGTCAATATGCAACAACATAGAATGGGAAAAGCCCATGTTAGGACCTGGAGGACCTGGTTGTTGGGAATATCAAAGCCATTCCCTAGAAATGTCACCTCTGCTATGCCATTCAACATCCTTGCTAGCAAATGTGTGTTTTCTTCCAAGAATTCCCTGTGCGAACTATCACAATCACTTTTAATTGCACATCTCAGAAGTGTTGGGGTAACAGTGATGCTGCACACAGCATGCAAGGGGTGGCATGTGCATTAGGTGAAAAACATCTGATTATTTTAACCTTTATCAGAAAAACAATGATAACTTACAGCAATTGTCAAAACTTGTGTATCACATTTAAGACTATGTAGTGTACTAGTACTAAATATGCATTTTGTGCAAAATATATACCTGGTAGTATGACTTTTTAACATAGACCAGAAGTAAACCCTTTCAAGGCTATGTGTCCCAACTTTGGTAGTTTTGTCTGTAAATTTAGTACTTAAATCTCCTTCTTTTATAGAGGCCTGAGGAAGATTTTCTCCCTCAAAGGTGCAAACATTATGTTAAGTGGCCTGGTCAATTGAACTTTCACACTACTCACATGATCTTGATCTTAGCTTTCAGTATAGATCATTTGAGACTTCATGATGCCATCAATGAAATGCAGTCCTCCAACACCCGCAGCACTCATGCAACCCCACATAAGAGCACTACCCCCTCCATGTTTCACTGTGGGCACCATGCACTTTTCGTGAGGTGCCATTGCTGACAGCAGAAAATGGGAAAGGCTGGTTTGCTTTAGGTAACAGCCTTTTGTAGCCAACTGCCCAATTAACACCTGTGTAATGGCTAATTAGAATCACCTGTAGTTGTTTGTTTGTTCAGGTCCACATTGGGTTGACTCACACTTTTTCCACATCAGATGTGTGGCAGAAAGGAAAGCAGATAGGCACCCCCCCCCCCCCCCACACACACACACACACACACAGTTCTCACAATTCACATTTAGATTTTTGTGACTTTCTGCCA
This sequence comes from Coilia nasus, assembly GCA_027475355.1. Classification (NCBI taxonomy): domain Eukaryota; kingdom Metazoa; phylum Chordata; class Actinopteri; order Clupeiformes; family Engraulidae; genus Coilia; species Coilia nasus. Next base: position 7,922,378 of record CM050201.1, on the reverse strand, counting down.
TAACTTCTAAATAATAATAATAATATTCTGTTCTCTGATGTGCTTAGGCCTATCGGATCATTTTCAGATATCTCTAAAATCAAGTTAAAAAATGTGGACTGAATCAGTCCAACGTACATAATTGATGGTTGAAAGTGACAAGTGCATTATGAGGTGGATGAGAATTGAACTTGCAATTTTTGGTATTGCAGACACATGATTAACCACTGTACTGTCAGCACAGCAACTTGTTTTTTGAAAAGTATTATACAATGCTGTTCCTGAACACATTAGTGCAGTTCCTGGTCATGTCCACAACGTTTGAATTTTTGCTGATTTTGTGTTTTTTATGATTGTATTTCATAGTGATAAGTAACATCAAGTAGCACATAATAATTGAAAGTAACATTTTTCTTCATTCAGTCAAATCTGTAATGTAGGCTACCTACAATTATTGAGATCCTTGATTCCGTACTTTGAAGAAAACCAATGGCCTTTGGGCTTGAAATCCTCCCACTAAGTCAAACCTTGGATATATTGAAATGCACAATATGAAGCCTGTGTTACTATTGTGCTTTTTTTTAAGAATTACAAAAGAATCAGATTTTAATAAAGTCATGCGAATTTCTTTCATTGTTTTTTGTAGGCCAGAGAGTGTTGAGGGAGGGAGAGTGGCCAACGTCCGTTTGCTTCCGTGTTGTATTTTCACAAGGGGGAGGGGGGAAAATCCCCCTTTATGCAGTGCACACAGCAGATTCAAGATTCCTTTCACTGAAATGAATGGGACACGTGGAGTTTAACTAATAAATTGGTCATTACGTCTTTCTGGAGTTGTTAAGGGTTTTTTTGGAATCATGTGTCACAATCTGGAACTATTTGTAATAAGTTCAAGCCTAATAGTGTGATTTGTTACTGTTTTGATTTTGAGAAAATTAGCTTTATTTCAGGTCAGGCAGCAACCATTTACTGTACTATGTGGTTGTTAGCACGCTAAAGCTAGCGAACTACGCTAACGTAATGTTTTAAATTGAAAGCTGTCACTTTACTCACTAACACCCACCTAGATACTGTTACTGGTATTAGCTTAAGCGGACAAAGTAATATAAACTTATAGGGTTACAGCAATGTATTAAATTCAAGGTGAGTCCAATCACTGTTAACATTTAGCATATTGGTGTTGTTGTCATAGTTACTACCATTCACTTGAATGAGCTAGTTTGTTAGCTTGCTAGCTCGCTTTACAGACACACTACATTATTTTCTTAGAGTTCGAAATAGGAATTTGTTGGCATCATATATCATCCTAGACAATAATACACTACACAGAATTATATTTATATTATTTAACAGCTTATTAAAATAAAAAGTGTATGATATGGCGTCATATGACACGCCCATGTATGCAGTCTTGACGTGTTGACGTTTGGTCCCATAGTAAGGTATTATGTTGGTTTATCTTTGTAGAATCTAAGATCTTTGCCCATACCATGGACACACATTTGCCGTGCCTTAGTATAAAACTAAAAGCTAAGCAAAACCTGACTATCAAACGTCATAATTAAGACCGTAAATTAGACATGACATAAAGTTATGGCTCGCCACGGGATTGGAACCCTGAACTCCCACCATCGCATGCACGAGCTGATCCACCTGCGCCACGCGCTGACCTTACATTGGAAAGATAGTTTTGTTTTTCATTTCATCTCGGCAGGATTCGGGGACCAAAAAAAAAAAAAATTTTTCTGATTCTGCATTAAGTGCAGAATGTGTCTCACGTAACAGCACAAGTTACACGTGTGCTACTAATGGCAGTTTACCTATATGCTCATAACGTTTTATTTTCTAAAATGTATTAAAAGTTCCCTTCCCCCAGTGTAATCAGAAAGGCTGTATGAGCAGGCGTGAGAGCAAGACTCGGTTGGTTGGTAATCAAAATGTCTGTAAACAAATCTGCTTACCAAAAGAGAAAATAACTTAAGCCGAGGACAGAAAAATAAAAAAGGAACATGCGAAAAGAGTATGTAGTTATTGGCTTAACATACGAACAGCAGACAAGTTCTAGAAAACTGGGATGCTTAGCCATTCTAGCACATTCACGAGTGCAGTCTCCGCAACAGATGATAATAGAATGGAGAGCGACTGTGCTGCTCGCACCTTTGCTACAGGGAATGTAAATAGCCTGGTGTCCTAGACTCGAGCAGTCCATTAGAGGGATGTCACGAAAGTTCGCTGGAGTGTTATTTGATGGGGCACAGTGGCCATGACTGTGTTGTCGACGAATGGACAGTGACATGCCAGATTCGCTTCGGCAAGACAAAGTTTTAAGGTAGGATGTTAATACAATAACTCGCTGTGGCACGGACAGGCCTTTCCTGGTAAACCATATGGCTATCATAATATGTAGGCTACAATACACAATCATGTGACCTTGATTGTCTTCATAGAAAACCGGAATATTGAATTTGTCCGGCGTTTCATTCGTCCCGGCTATCAACTACAATCTATGAGCCATAGCAACCGTTGTCATACACTCTAAATAGGATACCGGTGACTGGGGACTCGTCTTGGAATAGGCATAGTGTATACTAAGGATTTAACTTAATACGGGCGTGCTATTTGTTTTAACATTTAATTTAAAATGTAGTTGCCTAGAATCAATCAGCGTTTAAGCAGAAAGCAAATGTGAACTATTCATTCAACATTCCTGTCCCAAGCAAATGACGTAGACTAGCCTATAGCCCTTGACAGGATTTCTATAGCTCCGAGTTAGCCCTACCTAAGAGAAAAAAAGACGTTCCGAACATACTGAAGTCAGCAAGTTGTCTTAAGTTTCCAGTTTTTATTAGAAAGTTGTTTGAAGATTCCAGTGACATGTTTTATTTTTAATAACCAATATCGAAAAAATGAATGTGCCTCCTATTTTTACTTTCAACCAGTGAACTGGTAGGCATACTGCAGTAGTGCACCAGGCTTTTGTGCCGGTGCGCAGCCCCGGATGAAACCGGCACAATTTAAAAGTTGGTTCACTCATTGTACTTTAAATATATCACTGTCCAATGTGGAATTATGGATCACTATAGTAATTCAGATAGGAGCCTCCTCTTATTTCCATTATGCAACCAGCTAGTTGCATGTATAGTAAAGATGGCTGCCGAGTGGAAAAATAACTTTCTTTTTGGTGCAATGCAATTGGTCCATTGGAACATGTGACCATTGGTCCATTGGAACATGCAATTCTCACACTTCCAGGAGTGGCCGCCAAAAACATACACAGATTTGTCGAACTAAAAGTGGGGGGGGCGATACACACACACAGAAAAAGTCAGAAGTAAGTGCAAATTTGGGTCAGACATAAAAATTGCTTGAAACTTGTCAGAAATACATTTTGGAGCATGCTGAATACTGTTACATTGTAAAAAAAAATGGGGTCAGGGTTTTTTTCCCCAATTGCCGAGCCGCCCCCAATCAACTGGTGTGTAATCAGTGATTTTTCCCCAAAGTGGACTTAACCAAGAGCACACACACACACACACACACACACACACACACACACACACACACACACCCTTAGAAATGAATAAACTTTATCTACAGCTCACAATATTGACCAATTCAGCCACAAATGCACACCCAAACACAGACACACCCAGACATACATACAGACACAAAGACACACACACACACACGCGCACACACACACACACACACACACACACACACACACACACACACACACACACACACACACACACACTCCCTGAGAAATTAATAAGCTCACTATATTGACCAATTCAGCCACAAACGCACACCCAAACACACACACACACTCACGCACACACACCACACCACACACACACACACACACACACACACACACACACACACACACACACCCAAACACACACACACACACACACACACACACACACACACACACACACACACACACACACACACACACACACACACACACACACTTTGCTGGATCCTCCTGGAGCTCCAGCCTGGATCCCTTGAGGAGAAGGACAAGCAGAAATAGGCAGAATGACATGAGAGGATAGAGGCATAGATCAATACAGATGTGGACCAGGTCTGAAGGATCTCAGGCATGGTGCCTGAAATCAGGCATGGGACAGTAGGCTACATTTATGTAACATTTGCTAGTAGATAGCAGGGATGGAAATTCACACCACCCACCAGCCAAATGCTGTTAAAATATGAAAGGGGCTGGTAGATTTCGGACGCAAATAAAATAATTTACCGTTGAGTGGCTAGTAAGTTCTGCCCTTTATTTGTCAGTGTCTGGTAAAAAAAATCACATTTGCCAAATGTAGATAGTAGACAGTCAAAATAACTTTGAAATGTTTTGATAATTCCAGGCATAGAATTATTTCTTGCTTGTGTAGGCTGATGAAGAGAGACAGTAGAGGAAGAGAAAAAAGTGGAGAGGGAAAGAATGAAGGGGTGTATTACTGTAAGGACAATGGATACGAGGAGGGGGAGAGTCAGAACAGCCAGGAAAAACAGAACACTCACAGAAAGTAAGTAAATACAAAATACCCACCAAAAGTAAAATAGAAAAAATAAGGGAGTTACAGTAAGAGAAGTCAGATGAGGGATAATGGGAAACTGGAAACTGGAATGGAAATAATAAACACACAAGAGAGAGGGAGAGTACTAGAGAGGGAGAGTAAGAAGAGAGACAGAGAGAGAGAGAAAGAGAGAGAGGTGGGAAAAGGCAAAAGAAAATAAATAAATAGAGAAATAGAGTAATTAATGAGGCAATAAGAAGGAGAAACAGAAAGAGATGTTAGGACAGGAAGACAGTTAAAAAGCAGTTTGTGTTGTGTAAACAGCATGGTCTTGCTGTGAGTGGAGGCCCTATTAGCAGAATCACGTGATATTTGAAGAAGAGAGGCTGTAAGAGAAAGTGTGAGTGAAAGACAGAAGAAGAGAAAGAAGAGAAAAGAGGAGAGAAAAACAGGAGGGGGAGAAGAAAGGAAACATCTAGAGAAATGGACATGCCAACAAGCCAAACAAATAAAAGAGATGAAAACAGAACAGCTGAGCCCTCTGCCTTCATATCAGTATCCACAGCTGGGCAAGCCTAGCGTGCTATCGCCCTGGCAACCACGCGAGTCCAGATGTGAGGATGCTGTTGAGTGATCTGCTCTGGTCATGTGATCTGCCATGGGACCCCACAGCTCTCCGGGCACATAAACAGCAGGAAAGATGGAGGAGAGCAGAGAAGAGAAGGGGAGAGGAGAGGAGACGAGAGGAGTGGGGTGGAGAGGAGAAGAGAGGAGAAGAGAGGAGACGAGAGAAGAGAGGAGGGGAGGAGAGGAGAAGAGGGGAAAGAAGAGAGGAGGAGTGGAGTGGGGGTGGGGGAGGAGAGGAAAAGAGAGAAGGAGCAGAGATGAGAGAAGAGAATAGAAGAGGAGAGCAGGAGAGGAGCAGAGAGGAGAGGACAGGAGAAAATGAGCGGAGAAGAGAGGAGAGAAGTGGAGAGGAGACAATGATCAAAGAGGGGAAGAAAGAAGAGAAGAGGAAAGGAGAGAAGAGAGGAGGAGAGTAGTAGAGTAGAGCAGAGAGAAGAGGAGAGGAGAAGAGAAGAGGAGAGGGGGGAGTGGACAGGAGAGTGGTGGAGCAGAGAGGAGAGGAGAAGTGAAGGAGAGGAAAGGGGAGGAGCGGAAGAAAGGAGAAATGGCTGACTAGCAATGATAAAAATATTGCATGCCATGAATGCTGGCTGCGGACAGCGGGCGCAAAAATACCAACAATCTGCTGCGCTGCTCTGCCAACCGGCACAGGAAATGGCTCCCCACACACCCCGCAGCTCACGCATGGCATCCATACACAATTACAACACACACACACACACACACACACTTACACACACACACATGCACAGGCACACACACACACACCCACACACTCACGGACACAGACACACACACGCCCACATACACACTCTCCCTCTCTATCTATATTTATCTCTCTCTATCTCTCTACTTCTCTCTCTCTCTCTCTCTCTCTCTTTCTCTCTCTCATACACACACTGATACACACATATCAGCAGACTGCATGCACACACACAGTGTACATCCACACATGCTCACACACATTTGCCCGAATGCAAAGATATACATACTTGCATACCAAATTCTCTCGCTGTCTCTCTCTCTCTCTCTCTCTCTCTCTCTCTCTCTCTCTCTCTCTCTGTCTCTCTCTCTCTCTCTCTCTCTCTCTCTCTCTCTCTCTCTCTCTCTCTCTCTCTCTCTCTCTCTTACACACATGCACATGCACACACCAGACACACACACACACACACACACACACACACACACACTGATTTACAGACGTTAGCACAATCACAAAAACACATGCTTCAGGGATTTGAGATCTATCCCCTGCACTGAAGGCAGCCAGGAGCTTAGCGGTGCTCTGCTCTTTTGCTGCCTGCTTTGGCCCTGTTGTGTTGTCCTGCTTTGGCCCTGTTGTGTTGTCCTGCTTTGGCCCTGTTGTGTTGTCCTGCCTTCCTGCCCTGTTGTGTTGTCCTGCCTTCCTGGGGAGTTACTGATGAAGTGTGCCTACCCACCCCCCACCCTCCAAAAAAGCGCCATTTTGCCCTCCCCCCACCAACCCACACACACACTCTGTACTTAGTAACCTTTAAATGCACTCTTAGTGCACTTAGTGACAGTTTGTGACGGGTGATGACCGGAACCCCTGGTGCCTGGCCAGAGATACAGAAAAACACAAACAAAGAAACAAACAAACAACATAAATAAATAACTAAACGCAGCAGTGTGGAAGAGTCGCAACCCTGCAGACTTATTAGGTCTGATGCCCTGTTCAAGCCAGACGGGCACGTCTTTAGTGGTTCATTATGTCTCCGTCTCCTGGGCAGCTAGCGGGTACATACTGTACTGAACCACAGGGCGCAGAGGAGTTAGCATTCTGTTCTCCTTTCCGAGATGGAGAGAGAGGGCGCCTAATTCAACTACATGGCCCTGTGGACAGACAGCATGGACACTGGCAGATTCCAAATGAACTTCACTCATGAATGACGCTAACTGCACTGCTAGCCTTGGGGTGTGTGTGTTTGTATGTGTGTGTGTGTGTGTGTCTGTGTGAGAGAGAGAGAGAGAGAGAGAGAGAGAGAGTGAGTGTGTATGTGTGTGTATTTGTGTGTGTGTGTGTGTGTGTGTGTGTGAAGGGTGTATGTGAGTGTGTGCATGTGTGTCAGAGTGAGTGTGCATGTGTGTGTGTTTGTGTGTGTGTGGAGGGGTGTGTGTGTGTGTGTATGTGTTTGTGTGTGTGTGTGGAGGGTGTATGTGTGTATGTGTGGAGGGTTTGTTTGTGTGTGTGTGTGTGTGAGTGAGTATGCATGTGTGTG
>CM050201.1:7880000-7910000 GCA_027475355.1 Coilia nasus | reverse complement strand
ACACAGCTGGAAACTGGAGACACAGAGAGAGAGAGACAGAAAGAGGGAACGAGAGGGAGACAGACAGAGACACAGAAAGAATGAGAGATGATAGAGAGAGAGAGAGAGAGGGGGAGAAAGAGAGAGAGAGAGAGAGAGAGAGAGGGAGAGATAGAAAGAGAGAGAAAGAGAGAGAGGGAAAGATGGCATAAGCCGCTGTTAATGTCAGGACCATGTGAGGGGATGCTACTGGGCATCTCAGTTCTAGCATTCCTCGCAGTTAGCACTTAGCACCAGAGACACTTCAGATTCAGAGTGTTTGAGTAGCATCTTGTGGTGCACCACACAAGACCACAGGGTGGCTAGAAAGGGAAGGGAGAGAGAGAGAGAGAGAGAGAGAGAGAGAGAGAGAGAGAAGAGAGAGAGAGAGAGAGAGAGAGAGAGAGAGAGAGAGAGAGAGAGAGAGAGAGAGAGAGAGAGTCGTGCTATGTTTTCATGTCTTCATTATGCTCCCTTTTTTCTCTACGCAGCGGAGGGCCAAGGATGTTGTAATCAGGTTTATCCATGTTTGTGCGTGACTTAAAGCAGCACTATGCAACTTTTTTGAGTCAATTAATCATCTTCATAAGTTGGTAGATGCTTAAATGAGTCATTACCAGCTGAATGAAGACTTTCTCGACCTCCCCCGCTGGCTGTGGACAGAATACCACACTTGCAATATCGGGGGGGGGGGGGGGGGGGTCTGTCCCGCCATCCTCAGACTCACAGTCTCGAATATCACCAGAAGCAGGATCACGTCAAATTCTGAAGAAATTCTGAAGAAATTCTGATTTTACTCACCTCAGTGGACACAACTACTTTTGCATTCGCCAGTTACTGTGATTAGTTGAGTTGAAAACACATGCACAGAGTGGGAGGAAGGGAAAACGGTACATTTTTAGGAGAGTCCATTTACTTGGAGACACTAGAGGGAGCTCCGTTAAGAAAAAGCACTCAAAGTTGCATAGTATCTCTTTAATGTCACAATATCTTTGTTTTCTTGCATCATCTTCTGGATATATTACATTACATTCAGCTAAGGTGCCCTCAGACCAGGTGAGCTTTCATCAGTGGGTTTATAAAAGACTGGGACTTTTATATGAGTCTGTGCCATTTTCACCGAAACGGATAGGTTTTCTGTGCTACTTCCTCTGTACCTACTTATAATGAAGAAGCAAACCCCTCAGGTTTCTGCTCTAAAGCATAGGTTAAGTTTACCCTTTTTACGTGTTGGTAAAATGCTTGTAGTTATCCTCTGTGATCCAGCTGGCATTATGAGTGTTCAGTCAATGATGATAAAGTCTATTTCTACCACTCCTACTACCCCAAGTGGAACAGAATACAGAATTTTTTGCAAAGCTATTTGTCTCTTGTCTGTCATTTCCTGCATTCTGACTGATACACTGTCTTTGATCACTGCTTAAAAACCTAAAAGAACCAGATTAAAATTAGTAATCTTTTGTAATATTTGTGTACAGTCAATGATGATAAAGTCTATTTTTACCACTCCTATTACCTCAAGTAGAACAGAATACAGGACTCTTAAAAACCTAAAAACAGATTCAAATTAGTACTCCTTTGCTATTGTTCTGAGGGAGTATCCTTGTTTCGGTCCTGTTCTAGAGAACTACTCTAACAGTAACCAAGCTAGTCTTGCCATCTTGTTTATGTCTCTCTGTGTGTGTATGTGTGTGTGCGTTTGTGTGTCTATAACTCTTTCTCCCTTTTTTCTGTATGTGTCTGTGTGTCTTTGTGTGTGTGTGCATGTGTGCAGGCATGTGTAAGTGTCTGTGTGTGTGTGCTTGAGTGTATGTGTGTGTGTGTGTGTGTGTGTCTCGGTGCTAGGCAAGGTAGCAGCAAGGTAGCTCTGGGTGTTATTCAGCACATATTAAACAGTTGCTGGAGCAGGAAGCTGTTTGAGTTTCTCCAAGCAGCCAGACAATCTTTTATGTTGATAAGCTCTGGCTGTTTGTGTGGTTTCTATAGAGACAGAGCCTCCTCAATGTCACTCAGGGGGGTCTTTTTTATCCCAGCAGAAAGCTGCCTCATCTACGTTAGACATCTATCAACAGTGTGTGTGTGTGTGTGTTGTGTGTGTGTGTGTGTGTGTGTGTGTGTGTGTGTGTGTGTGTGTGTGTGTGTGTGTGTGTGTGTGTGTGTGTGTGTGTGTGTGTGTGTGTGTGTGTGTGTGTGTTTTTGCGTTTGTGTCTGTGTCTAGGAGTGGGCGGGGGCATGGTAAGTAGGGAGACATTGCGTGATTTATCCTTCTAGTGTAAACAGGATTTCATGAGTGCATTGGCTTTTACTGGGACTATCAAAGGTGTTTAAGAGCCCGAAATTTTAATCAGCAGCAAGAGTGAGAGAGAGAGAGAGAGAGAGAGAGAGAGAGAGAGAGGGAAAGAAAAACAGCTCCCTCTTCTAAATATTTCATGGCAGTTTTATTTGCCTCTGTGCATCCATCTTCGCTCTTACTCTCTGCTCTTACTTAATGAGTGTTTAAAAAATGGGGTAGGGTTGCAGTTTAGTGCAGAGGAGGAAATAAAATCATATAAGTCTGGGAAAGACAGAGAAGCTTTTCTTTGAGTGACATTTCTACTTTGGATTTACCTCCAGCCTTTTTTAAAAGCCACCCTACCAAAGAAGCAGTTTTCACTGTGCCTCACATTCCTCTGCAGACATATTGGCCTTTCCCGACCACAAAACCATAAGATGGAGGAAATGAGAAAGTGTACTCAGGAGTTGTCACTGCGGCTCAATACAAACTGGTCCTTCGTTCGTAATATTTTGAGCATTTGGAATTTATCATTGTCAATCTCCTCAGCTTTCATTTCATCTGAACACTGCGGTGCTGCAAGAGTTCGGCAAGACTTCTTTGAATGTGGCCCCTCAAAAGGAATGTCCCTATGCTCACTGACAGCATGAAGGATGTGACCAGCCACAACTCAGCTAGATGAAGTCATCTTACACACAAACATGGGCTGGGGAGAGAAATAGGGGAGAGGAGAGAACGAGAGGCAGGTTGAGATGCAAAAACAGACAGAGAGAGAGAGAGAGAAAGAGAGAGAGAGAGAGAGATTGGATGGGGGGGGAGGGGGAGAGGGGAGAAAGAGAGGCAATTTGAGATGCAAGAAAGAGTAACAGAAAAAGAGAAGGGAGAGAGAAACAGACATTGAGGTGAGGAAAGAGGACACACAGAGAGAGATAGAGCAAGTAAAAGAGAGAGATAGAAAAAGAGAGATTGGGGTGAGGAAAGAGGACAGAGAGAGAGAGTGACAGAGAGAGAAAGAGGGAGAAAGAGATGAAAAAAGAGAGAGATGGGAGAGGGGTGAGGAAAGAGGACAGAGAGAGTGAGAAAGAGAGAGAGAGGGACAGAGAGGGAGAAGGAGATAGAAAAAGAGAGAGATGAGAGAGGGGTGAGAAAAGAGGACAGAGAGAGTGAGAGAGGGTGAGAGCGATAGAGAGGGAGAAGGAGGAAGAAGGAGGGAGGTCTTACTCTGGGTCTGCATTTCATGGCTGGACAGGCCCACATATGGTGCAACAGCTGCTGTTAATAAATAATAATTATTTGGCCCCCTATACTCCTGAATAAGGCTTCAGTACAACGTGCTGGTCTTAACTCTGACGGAACATAACATAGCATAACATCGTTTTATTACATTATTTATCTACTCGCCAGACCGTATCCAGGGCGACACGCATCGCTTACATTTTATACATTATCTGGCAAGCTGGGCTCTGCAAAGAACATTTCTCTTACATCCCCCCTAGGGCCTTACACACACACACGGAGAGAAGGAGGGAGAGAGAGAGAGAGAGAGAGAGAGAGAGAGAGAGAGAGAGAGAGAGAGAGAGGTAGAGAGAGAGAAGGAAAGATAAAGAGAGAAAGAGAGAGAGATGGGGAAGGAAAGATAGATAGAGATGGAGAGACAGAGATAGGGAGAAAGATAGAGAGAGAGAGGGAAGGAAAGAGAGGGAGAGAGAGAGAGAGAGAGAGAGAAACATAGTACACCGAAATACAATTCTGTCCAAGTTGATCTGGTTAACAAGGTGCATGAGTATTCCTGACACTTCTATGGAGAAAGAGGTCCGTGTGGATAAATTCAAGCACTTAACATAGATTGCAGCTGCATACAATGACATAAGGAAGCTAGGAAACCCCATATTCCCATCTCTCTCTGCTCTACACATCTAACCCATCCCACGAGCAGCAGTCTGTCGGCAGTCACGTGATCTCGCCTATTGAGAGCATTCTAATTGCACTGAGGTTTAATGGTGTACATCAGGGGGGTCGTAGAGCGCTGATACACAGAGGAAAGGGATCCCTGCTATTAGAGAAAGATGATTTACCTCACGACATCAATATGACCTCTAGGTGATGACATCAGCAAGAACTGTTGCCCGTGGCTATGCAATTGAAATTCTGGGCACTCAGATTCCAACAGGCAGCCTACAGTCTGGCATGGGTATTTCTCTGTATCGTGCTTATATTCTTGAGCCTTTCGGTAACATTTGGCAGGAGAGACCACTAAGTAGGCACTATTGTTTGGAACATGAGTATGCAGTGATTTGGCTTTTTTTTTTTTTTTGCATTTTTCTACCTATGTTAAAATAAAATAAACTAAATAAAATAAACCTCAAACATCAGAAGACAAAGACTGCTAAACAAAGGCCGATCCTTGGCAAAAAGCCCACTGCTATCATCCTTGGTAAAAACACACTCAGCTGCTACAGAGATGCGACTCACTGTCTTGTTACCCCTCCCTGAGGCAGCGTAAGAGGTTGCTCCAGATGTCTCGTGTCATCAGGGAGCCACTGAAGTTTAAAAGAAACAAACAACTTCTGTCATTAATTTCCTAGAGAAAAAGAGAAAGTAGAAATGAAAAGAAGATAAAGGAAGTGAAGAATAGATTAAGCAAACAAAAAGGCTACTCAACAAAATTGTAAATGCTAAAACACTTACAAAATGCCAAGACAATTAACTTAACACCCCTGAGAGATTAGCAATGTCAACACAAGATTATTCAAGTGAGTTGTTTAATGTTTCTATTCTGTCAGAAGCCAGAGAGGCCCGATCTTTACACACTTTTTAATTTTTGATCCCTACTTCACACTTTTCAATGTAGGGTGAGAAAGCAAAGCATACAACTCATGTCTCCTCCTCCTCCATCACCTCAAAATGGCTGAGGTTCAGCTTTGCCTCTGTTTTTGACTAAATTATGGGCTGCCATGGGCGTGCTGACAGCATTTTTATTTACGACTGGACCCATATTTAAGTCTTTAATCCATTCTGTCCAGTCCAGCTGACAGTCTTTGGGGGGAAAAAACTAGCCCATATCTTATATTGACTTCCATGAGAAATAATACTGCATCTGGTGGACCCAGGGCTGTGGATTGACCTTTAGCACTATGCTAATTGTCGTCTGAAGATTAAGCACTCTGCGTCTGAGCACTACCGTTAGCAAAGACTAATTGGGTGGCCTGTCGGTTCCAAGTCCGTCCATCTCGGAGGAGGCGCAGCAAGGCATCTTGGCCCCTGGCCTTGCCCTAGTCCCCCGTCCTCTGCCAAAGATGGAAATGCCTTCTTAAGGACCCCTGAGGGGGCCAGATCTGCCGTGATAAACTCCTGTGTGAAAGTGCGATCCGCCGTTCCAGGAGAAACACACATGGAGCCGGCCCTGCTGTACTGTAATTCGTATGCCACACAGCGCTCCTAACTAAGCAACATTCCTGAGCGCTTTCCAACTATATACCCCCAAGATAGCCAGTGGTGAAATTTTCTAGAGTATAGCTTTGCAGAGTCTCTAGACACCGGCGTTTTTGCAAAGCATCTTGACACAATGTTAATTCCCAGTATATATATATAGTAATCTCCTGTAGAAGGAAACAAAAAACATGAGGACAGAGTATTACACCAGCACCCCTATATAAAAAAAGCAGTATTACTCTAATAACTCCTATTATTTTGCATTATATTGCATTATAATTGTGGTGCATTACTTTATATTTGGCAGTCAGTGCTTAATATGCAAAAACTGTGCAGCAGGAAAACAACATGCACTTTACAAAGGGCACCTCCTGAGACCTCCTGTTTAGCTCCTGCACTGTATTCACACTGACACAGGCTGACTAATGGCTCACTAATGTGAAAATGTTCACCAACATCCATGCTGGTGTGGGCTCCAGTTGTATGGCAATCTATATGACAGTAAATGGGGCATATGATTAGATCTGAGGGGGAAGCCAGTCTTACTGTGTGTGTAGGATGATTACATATTAGGTCATCTGTACTGGGAGGGTGTAGTAATTGGATCTCTAATGATCTACATGAAAAAAACACACGTGTGTGTGCGTGTGTGTGTGTGTGTGTGTGTGTGTGTGTGTGTGTGTGTGTGTGTGTGTGTGTGTGTGTGTGTATGTGAGTACGAGTCAGTTCTCTGCTTTCTGTGGTGAAAGAAAATTTGTGTGAGTGATTAACTCTGTGGACATCTGCATTGAGTGTTTTAATAATTACATTTCTGAAAATTGCCTCTGTGTGCAATGATATCTCTAGCAGCGTTTGTGTGTGTAACTACATCAGAAAAACCTAGTTATTAGAAGTCTGAAAATAGTAGGCCTATGTGTGTCCCAGTGTGCCATGCTACTCTAAAAAGTGTTTAGGTGTAACTATATTAAAAACAGGTGATTAGGTGTCCATTAGTAGGATGTTTGTGTAGATATGTGTGCGTTTATATCTTAGCAAAGACAGTGACTGATGAGATCTCTGAAAAGAGGCGGGGGGACGGGGAGGGGGAGTGTGTATGTGTGTGTGTGTGTGTGTGTGCGCGCGTGTGTCTGTTTGTGTGTGTGTGCTTGTGTGTATGTGTGTGTGAGTGCTCCTTGACAGCAGCAGTGTTATCTGTGATCCTGCTGCACTGCTGTCAAGACCAGACCAGACGGCATACCGCTGTGCCAACACACACACTCACGCAGACACACACACACATGTACACACACACAGACACAGCACAGTGCCAACCTCCACCACACACACACACACACACACAGTGCCAACCTACAATACACACACACACCATCATCCCCCACACAATACCGACACCTTCACCCCCCTCCTATGTGCATATATGCCCCTCCACCTCCTCTTCTTCATGGCTGGCCTCTCCTAAAAGCACCTTGGCTCCCTCAGCCCTTCCTGCTCCTCCTCTCCCAACTTCTCTTTTCTTTTCCAAACACCTTTATTCACCACATCCTTTCATATCGTTCTTACTTTTCCTCTCCAAAGCTAGCCTGGTAAAGCAGCCCTTCAAACTCAATTTAATTTAGTACAGAGGGTCTGGCTGTGCTGTATTGAAAAATGATTTCTTCCTGGAGGTGTGGACTCTTCAACTCTGATGAAGTTTAAAACAAGTGGCTCTGCCTTTTCCCAATCAGTAACATCTGGTCGTCATGCATGCAATTAGCCTGCCTATGCACTACGGTTCAAATGTAGCACACAAGGTCAATGTCATCGCTTACGATCACTCCCTCTGTTCACTGATTGGCTAGGTAAAATTCTGCCTAATACAGCAATGTCAATGAAAGCACTGCCAGACCCTCTGTATAAAATTTAATTAAGTACAAGGGGCTGGTTTACCAGGCTACTCCAAAGCTGCTGTCCCATTTTTCATTGCTCTCCTTTCCTCCGGCCCTCTCTACACACCTAGTCCTGTTAATCACCATCATCCCTCTTTCTCATGATCCATTTCTAATCACTTTCTCTTCCAATGTCTCTCACACCCAACAGCAACTTTAGCCCCACCTCTCTGTCTGCTTCTCATCTGTTCTTTCTCTCTCATCCTCCACTCCAACTTCTCCTCTCTCTTGTACTCTTCACCTCCTCTCCCCAACTGTTCCTTTCATCTTCCTCCACTCCATTCTTCTTCTTTCATCTCTCCATCTTAAACATACCTCCCCTCAGATCTTTCTTACTTTCTTTACCTGCTTCTCCTCAAACTGCATTTGTGGTGCCACCTCCTCCTCTACTATAATAATAATAATAATAATAATAATAATAATAATAATAATAATAATAATAATAATAATCTTTACTTGTATAGCACAGTTCATTCAAGATGCAGCTCAAAGTGCTTCAACAGTTTGGAAAGAAAAACACAAGACAACATTTCTTGCAGTGTAGGAGGTGCTAGAAAGACGCACTCCACTCCATCTACACCTCCGTCTCCTTTTAATCACTGCCCTCCATTCTTTTAATTTCCCTCCATCCTCTTCCTTTCTCTCTCTGTCCCCCTTTCTTCGCCTCTCTGCCTCCACCTCCACCTGTTCTGTCCAGCCCCACCCTGACTGCATCTCCTCCCCCCAGCATGTGTGTGTGTCCCCTCAGCCCCAGCGCTGGTGTCCTGGTGGCTCTCTGGTCTTTATCAGAGGTGGGCTCCTGTCAACCGCCCCATGCCAGGGTGGCCACACACACTCCCCAGGCATCTGCTGCATCGCCTGGCACCTGCCTGTGCGCACATAAACACACTCACACACATTCATCCACACACACACAATCACTTCTCCACACACATGCAGTACACACACAGATTCGCCAACACACAGAGAGACAGATAGAAATAGAGTGAGAGATGGAGAGAATGAGTGTGTGTGTGAGAGAGAGAGAGAGAGACAGAGAGAGAGACAGAGAGAGAGAGAGAGAGAGAGAGAGAGAGAGAGAGAGAGAGAGAGAGAGAGAGAGAGAGAGAGAGAGAAATTCATCCACAAACACGCACCAACACACACACCTGGAAGGGAGGGCAGCTTGTGTGGTGTGATGTGCAGACTGACAGACTCCTGCCAGCAGAGCATTCTGTTGAGACAGAAATGTCCTTTCAGAGATAGGAAGAAAGCCAGACCGTTACAGACACCACAAAACACACACACAAAAACACATAACACAAAAGTCAAAACCACAAAAGAAGACAGAAAGTTAAAACAGATAGCCAGAGGAAATAAGGAATTTATTACAAAGCCGACACAAAGATGGCGAGGAGACCACATGTGACTAAAATGTGTTTATTCAGTGCATGGTGCTCTTTCAGCTCCTCTTCGCTTTTTACATTTCCTTCACAGCGATGGGGAGAAAAGCAGATGGGGGGACTCTTAGGGGGAGAACCCTCCACCATGCCCTCCTCCCCCCCTCCCTCTCACCGGCGCTCTGCCCTCCTCCCCCCCTCCCTCTCACCGGCTCTCTGCCCTCCTCCCCCCCTCCCTCTCACCGGCGCTCTGCCCTCCTCCACCCAAACCAATGCAGAAACACAAAGGGGTCCAGATGCAAACAAAGTACACTATGGGAGAGAGCTACAACACTTTGGTTTTCTGTACAGAATACTATTTGCACTATAAAAGCAAGTTCCTGGTTCTTTTTGTGTTCGAGTTTTTGTTCTCTTTCTTGTTTTAAAATAGAAATTTACAAACTGTTAATGGGCTGGGGGATTCTTCGCTGAGTATGTGGCATGTTGGAAGGGACAGTGTGCACATCAGAAACACACACACACACACACACACGCACACACATTGAGAGAGAGGATACCGGATTGGCGAATCACAAAGTGTTTTGTTGGCTGTCTTGCTGGCGTTTCTTGCTGACAAAGACCCAAAGGACTGTGACAATAATGCAAGACAGCAAACTGAGCCGGGAATATATTTTTTGGTGCCGAAATAATGTGGTTGCCTGATCCTGAGTCAGATAAGATGAAAAAACTCAAGGGTGTTTACAATATATGATAATTATATTTCATAATAATTAACAACTATTATATTATATAATAATTCAGACCTATGTTAGAAGATTTGCTAACATGGAATGATTGCTCAACACTAACTGATCATAAAACAGCTTATCCTGTTATGTTTATGGCCTTTGTCTCACTGAATAAACAAATCTGCAAGGTTTCTCAGACACAAAGTGAGTTTTTTTCGTGGGCAACGTATGTCCCCCTTGCTTGTGTGTGCATGTGTGTGTGCATGTACACACTGCCCCCTCTGGCAGAAAAGTAGAAATACACTGAAAATAACTGCACAGCTGAAAAGTTGCCAGTGCAATTTTTTATGATAAAAACAAACAAACAAAGAAACAAACTAAGAATGCATGTAGCTGGTGTTTGCAATGTTACATCTATTTCAAAATAAAAGAAAAATGACTACGTACACAAATCTGCATTTGTTTTAAAAAGCAGGTTAACTATGATACTGAGTACACACACAAGTATGACAGAATTAAGAAATAAATACAAATAAAATAAAATGTAGTTTTAACTACACTGCCTTCTAACCCCAAGACAGAAAAAGTCCCTGAATGGCCCCCACCTTACATTTGTCATGACATAGGACAACAGCAACAACTAAAATCAGAAAATCTATGCATCATCAATAAAATACAATTTAACCGCAAAAAAACCCTCCATACAATCCCCAAATCTTTGAACGAAATACATACCCTTTTATGCAACAAAAACATTAAACAAACATGGCCATTCACATAGAGAAGGACAATAAAATTAAATAATAAAATTAAATTCAAAAATTACATTTTTGTCATCGATAAAATGGAACAAATACATTTGGGTTTATGAAACCTTGTACCCTCAAAAAAGACAGTAAATACCCAGAATACGTTGCCCGCATTGACCAGACCTCTGAGCATTGTTTGATTCTGCTGGCTATTGGTCATCAAAGCCATGCGAAAAAGAAGTCTTTTTTTAGACAGAGAAAAAGAAAGATTTCCTCAAAAGTCCATTATTTTAGCATGGCATCAAGTTACACAAAACCCATTTGAAACCACATTGTAAAATTCCCTCGTATAAACGTATTACTTTTTTTCTTTTGAATGAAACAAATATCCAAAAATATTTTTCAATTTTTTTTTGTCACTGAGAGAAAAAAATCTTGAGCTCAGGTTGGCAAGGAGACTGGTATTCATCTGCAGTCAGCTGAAGTTGGGTGAGGAGCAGGGGGTTGTGGGATACTGGAGGATTGGCCACTGTGAGATTGAGGTGTTGCTGGTGGGCGGGGTCTAAAGGGGGAGGCAAGGGTTTTAGGGTGTGGAGGCAGTGGAGAGGGCTGCCTGGTTTTGACTGCAGTCCTGGGGAGGCTAAGGTGAAGTCGTCGGCCTCTTGAATATAAGGGACCTCCATCGTCTGGAGGGTACGATGCTCAGCTCACAGGTCGGGGAGATCTGGATGATCGATGGGCTGGTCGTTGGCTATGCATGGCAGTGCAGTTGGGTGGAGGTTGAGATGGAGGTGACTATGTGTGTGTGTGTGTGTGTGTGTGTGTGTGTGTGTGTGTGTGTGTGTGTGTGTGTGTGTGTGTGTAAATGTGTGTGTGTGGGGGGTGTGTGATTGTGTGTGTAAATGTGTGTGGGGGGAGTGTAGGGGTGACTAGGGGGGTGGGGTGGTGGGAAGGTTGAGAGATGCAAAGTCTCTCTGAGGTAACCAAGTGTACGGGAGTGACATCAGTGAGGGAGAGGGGAAATGTGAGGGTAGGGCAGTGCGAGTGTTTATATGTGTGTGTGAGTCTGTGTGTGTGTGCTTGTGTGTGAGAGTGTGTCTGTGTGTTGGCTTTGTGTCCATGCTCCCACGGGGTCATCGTCTGCCAGGCCCCTGCATGGAGAAGGAACAGCAAAGGAAGGGTTGAGACCAGCACTGACACTCGTCATAGAATAAGAGCATTCTTGGCACACCGGGGGACACAGACATGTGGGTGGATAGCACTGCACCAAACACACCAGCAGCAGACTAGAGAGGAGAGGAGGGGAGGGGAGGAGAGAGGAGAGGAGAGGAGAGGAGAGAAGAGAGGAGAGGAGAGGAGAGGAGCTGAGAGGAAAGGAAGGGAGAGTAGAAGAGAGGAGGTGAGAGGAGGTGAGAGGAAAGGAGAGGAGAGGAGTGGAAGGGAGAGGAGTAGAGAGGAGAGGAGAGGAAGGGAGAGGAGAGGAGTGGAGAGAAGAGGAAAGGAAGGGAGAGGAGAGGAGAGGAAGGGAGAGGAGTAGAAAGGAGAGGAGAGGAGAGGAAGGGAGAGGAGAGGAGTGGAGAGAAGAGGAAAGAAAGGGAGAAGAGAGGAGAGGAAGGGAGAGGAGTAGAGAGGAGAGGAGAGGAGAGGAGAGGAAGGGAGAGGAGTGGAGAGAAGAGGAAAGAAAGGGAGAAGAGAGGAGAGGAAGGGAGAGGAGTAGAGAGGAGAGGAGAGGAAGGGAGAGGAGAGGACAGGGGAAGAGAGGAGAGGAAGGGAGAGGAGAGAAGAGAAAGAGAGAGGAGAGGAGAGGAAGGGAGAGGAAGGGAGGGGTGACGAGAGGAGAGGAGAGGAGGAGAGAGGAGAGGAGAGGAGAGGAGAGGAGAGGAGAGGAGAGGAGAGGAGAGGAAGGGAGGGGAGAGGAGGGGTGCATGATGGGTGCATGATGGGTAGAGGTGATGACTGAGTGTGCATGTGTAAAGGGATCTGTTCTGCAGTTGCAGTCTTGATTCAAACCGACTGCCAAAGAATGAGGAACAGAAGAGTTGGTAGGCACGAAAGAGAGGAATGAAGAGATGGAACGAGGGAGAGGAAAGAGAAACAAGAGGGAGAACATTATCATCCATCTGGAAGAACAGCAAAGGTGGGGCAAGTGTGTGTGTGTGTGTGTGTGTGTGTGTGTGTGTGTGTGTGTGTGTGTGTGTGTGTGTGTGTGTGTGTGTGTGTAGGCAGTGTATACATACCAACCTGGCAGCTGCCTAAACAGCAGCAGGCCTACACAAAGCCCTGCAGGATCACGGCCACATGGCCCACATAGCCTCAGCAGACTTCCTTTCTCACCCCTCCTCTTCTCTATCTCTCTCTCTCTGTCTTCCTTTCTCCTCTCCTATTCTCCCTTTACTCTCTCTCTCTCTCTCTCTCTCTCCCTCAATCCTGTTTTCTATGTTCATGTTCCTCCTCTCCCCAGCAATCCACTCCTTCTCTCTCTACTCTCTCCTCTTCTATTCTCCTTCTTTTTTGCCAACTTTCTCTCTCTTCTCATTTGCTTTGCTCTCCTCCTCTCCTCTCTGCTTCGTTTCGTTTCGTTCCTCCTCCAAAGCTAAGGGGATTAGCGTGGCCTGTGCACTGCCCATGCTGAGTCAGAGAAGGAGAGAGAGACAGAGAGAGAGAGAGAGAGAGAGAGAGAGAGAGAGAGAGAGAGAGAGAGAGAGAGAGAGAGAGAGAGAGAGAGAGAGAGAGAGAGAGAGAGAGAGCACAGAGGAGGCCAGAGAACAAGGATAAGGACAGGACAGGCAAACTTTCCAGCCACATGAGTCTTCTTAGAATATTTACATTTAAAGTTAAAAAATGTTCCAAGTTCCAGTTTAATAAAACCCTTAGGTCCTGTTTACACATATATAGATATTTTTATAAATGGATATTTTTTAAACCATTTTATCCATTTACACGTACCCAGTGGAATCTAGAAAATAGAGTGTTTTGAAAAAATCTCTACTTTGGAAGCTTATCTGTTTAAAATTCTGTTTACGTGTAAATGAGAGGTTCACATGGATAAAAAATATCTGTTTATAAAAGTATCTACATACCTGTAGACAAGGCCTTAGTTTAGCATCCAACTGGCCTTATGTCACACAAATGTTACAACTACAGCACAACATAAACACTGAAGATCTGTGGCAGAGCCCCGCCTGAGCTTACCGAATAAAAAAGACATCCTTGTATGTATGGCCTTTCAGACATCCCTGTATGTACGGTTATTTTTATATTCTTGTGCTTTAAGGAAGTGACGTATTAGGGTGGGCTGTGTTGACTGATCTGAGCCTTTGCTATTCAGCAGTGTCTTGCCACACACACCCATACACACACACTCTCACACACATTTTCACCCTTGCTCTTTAACATTATCACACACTCTGTTCCACACGCTGAAGCACACCCTCACGCACACACACACAAAGTAGTAGATGGATGTAGAATGTAGAATGTCCATGTTTTCTATCACAGGGCACTGGGCATCTCAGTGTTAACAATACACCACTTTTAGTGCTTGCCTGCAGGGCTCACAGAGTCTGATAGGTGATGGAGAAGGTGTGTGTGTGTGTGTGTGTGTGTGTGTATGTGTGTTTGTATGTGTGTATGTGTGTGTGTGTTTATGTGTATGCATGTGTGTGCACACACACGTGTGTGTGTGTGTGGCAGTGTGTTCTCCCTACCCCTCCCATCCCCCCGACACACACACACACACCCACCCCTTGTAAATCTCTCCCCTCCGTTAATGAGGATCTGCCACCATGTTGTTTACATTAGGGCTGTTTAGTCCCCGCGGGCACTTACGCCTTGTTTTGTTGTACACGAGAGGCCCCTTCCTTAATGGCTGCCGCCATTATTTACCCATCACAGGAGGGCTGTCTGTCTCCGGGAGGAAGTAATAGCGAGCATAGTCACAGCCACAGCCACAGCCCCCTGTAAAGAATGCTCATCCTTCACTGCTAATTAAGGCAAAGTGCACATCAAATGTGTGTTTAATGTGCGAGGGTCTCTTGTCTGAGACGGTGTGTCTGGGAGAGGAGAAGGGAGAACAGGAGAGGAGACAGGCCGAGCAGTAGAGGGGTGTGTTACTGCATGGAGAGTATTTGTGTGTGTGTGTGTTTGTATATTTCACATATTTTGTGTGTGTGTGTGTGTGTGTGTGTGTGTGTGTATATATCAAATATTTTGTGTGTGTGTTTGTGTATCTTAAATATTGTGTGTGTGTATGTGTGTGTGTGTGTGTTTGTATATTTCTAATATTTTGCGTGTGTATGTGTTTGTACATTTCAAATATTTGTGTGTGTGTGTGTGCGCGCACGCGTGTGTGTGTTTGTGTGTGTAAGTATGTGAGTACGTGTTTGTGCATGTCTATGTGTGTATGTGTGTGTGTGTTTGTGTGTGTGTGTGTTTGTGCGTGTCTGTGTGTGCACGTGTGTTTGTGTGTGTGTTTGTGTGTGTTTGCATGTGTGTTTTGTATGTGTGCGTGTGTGTGTGTGTACCTATGTTTGTGTCTGTGTTTGTGTGTGTTTGCATGTGTGTTTTGTATGTGTGTATGTGTGTGTGTGTGTGTGTGTGTGTGTGCATGTGTGTTTTGTATGTGTGTGTGTGTGTGTGTGTGTGTGTGTGTACCTATGTTTGTGTCTGTGTTTGTGTTTGTGTGTATGTGTGAGTGCTTGTGTGTGTGTGTGTGTGTTTGCATGTGTGTTTTGTACAGTATGTGTGTGTGTGTGTCTGTGTTTGTGTGCATGTGCGTTTTGTGTGTGTGTGTGTGTGTGTGTGTGTGTGTGTGTGTGTGTGTGTGTGTACCTATGTTTGTGTCTGTGTTTGTGTGTGTGTGTGTTTGTGTGTGTGCATGTCTGTGTGTGCACGTGTGTTTGTGTGTGCGTGTGTGTGTGTGTGTGTGTGTGTGTGCATGTGTGTTTTGTATGTGTGTGTGTGTGTGTGTACCTATGTTTGTGTCTGTGTTTGTGTGTGTATTTGTGTGTGTGCTTGTACACTGTTCTATGCAGGCCAACAAACCAGCTGGAAACCACAGCAGCTGTGAGACAGAAAAGATCTAGTCTGCCCCAACGCATTGTGCTCTACAGATCCATTTTCTACTTCCTGGATGCTTCCACCCCTATCCACTGGCTGCTCCTTCATTGACAAGTATGTCAAACTGAGATTAATGCACTGACAACTTAGAAACTGAGTATTGATGCACTTACTCAACCGCTTTTCCTTGACATAATGTTGACTGGTTTGTGAATCACCCTGCCTGCAAGTCACTTCAGATGCTAGCGTCTGCCAAGTGATTTAATGGGAACTGTAAATCTAATTGTACAGGAGGAGACGACAGGTTAGAGGTGGGTTGTCATTCAGTCATATGGTGTCTCAGACTGTCAGCAAGTCTGTCTGGATCAGAAACTAAGGAACCGTTCAGAACTGTAAGAAGTCGTTTAAACGGTCTACAGAGTTGTAGATGAGTCAGCAGAACACCATAAAACCTTTGTGTTTAATATTAAGGCTAATTTATAGTCCAGACGACAAGTGTAGTATCCTGGCTATTGCACCAAGCTCGTAGACGAGGAGCATGGTCTGGCAAATCTCCCAATAGACAGGAGGCGGGATAAACAGGCGTCTTTTTAAATGCCTCTGTGTACTACTGGACAGAGCTACAACCAATCAGACCACTGATTGTGTTGATGTATGCTGAGTGTTTGTTTTTCACTGGTTCCGGATTTTTCCGGAGCAGGAAGAACTGAGAATAGACAGGTTGGCCAGACTGACTTAAACACGACATTTAATGTAGCATCACAGGCAGTATGGCGCCCAGGCTTCAAGTGTAGTAGAATATGACGTAAAAGAGACAAAAGTCGCTGAACTTGTCACACACATCACAAAATGTAAAACAGTGCAGACATTGTTGTCCTCTCTGGACAACAACATGAAGTTCTGTGTTCTGGAGTGTTGCTTTGATCATGCGCAACATGCATCCTCATTCAGATGGGTTCAAAGAATGTTCGGTTTTACGAAAGATTTCTGTAGCCAGCACAGAACTATGAAATCCTTTAGCGCTGCAACAACTTTACTGTTCTGTCGAGCAACACTTGTGGCCTGGACTTTAAATTGGCTTTTAGATTAGGGGTTCTCCCCTCTGTAACCTTTGACTGAGTCCCACTATACTGGCCCCAAACTAACTGGCAGTGCCAATATAATCTTATCTTGGCAAACAGCTCAGTGGCTCAGTAGGTAAAGGTGTCACCCAACAGCTGAAGGGTCGCTGGTTTGATTCCCCTTGCTGACTAAGTCAAAGTGGAGTTAAACAAGACACTGAACCCCATCCTACTCCCAGTGTGCTGATTGGCATCTTGCATGGCAGCCTTCACAACCAATGGGTGAATGTTAGGCATTCAATGTAAAGTGCTTCAGGTACTCTGCAGAGTGCAGGAATGTGCTATATAAATGCAGTGCATTTACCATTTCTGTTTGTCATGTAGTACCTTGGTGTTTGTTCTGAATGCCAGTTGCCTTATTTATTCTTCTTATTATTTTTGAAGCTGTCACATTAAAAATAGCCTATCTTTTAATGGCTTCTCCCTTTCTATTCCAGCTTAATGTTTTGAAATCTCAGTGACCTTTCTATTTAAATTCTAGCTTTAATCCCACTCTTTTATGAATATAAAAATAATTGTTTGTGCACTTCCTGTTACTGTCTGTCTTTGGAAAAGACACTGGCACTGAATCTAACTCTTTATTTCTTTTCAAAGCTTCAATCAGTGAGTACGGATGGTCTTGCTAACCATCTGCACATCCTTTGGCTGTACAGTTTCCACAGAAAGTCTTTGCCCACATCACTTGCACTCTTTCTAGTTTTTGCACTAAAGTTTGGTTCTCCTAACGCACACTGTTTCAGGGCATGACCCCAATATACAGTCTTTTAGAATACATCCTAACCCACGCTTTTGAAGGTACTGCCCCTAGCGTACATAGTTTTAGGATAACATGCAGTCTTAACACACTCTCACATAGCACACATACTTTTTTCAAAGAACTGAGAATCTGGCAAAGCTATAGCTATGAGGTATAGCTCTAACATACTCTAATAGGGCAAAGCAATAACACAAAGCCCTCACAGACACCCCTTGGGCACTGCTCCAACACAGACTCTCAAAGCAATCACATACACATCTACAGGGTACTTTCCTCTCTCTCTCTCTCTCTCTCTCTCTCTCTCTCTCTCTCTCTCTCTCACACACACACACACACACACACACACACACACACACACACACACACACACACACACACACACACACACACACACTGCCACTAGCTTTCATGAGCTACGGCTAAGCAGAGTGATGGGAATACTCCAGCCTCAAAGGGAGGCGCTCTTGTGATCGGGGTCAGGTACAGTCTAAGTCATTGTAAGGGGAGTCATCTCCAGTGTGTACGAGGGAAGGAGGCGTGGGTGGAGACAGAGGGAAGAGAAAGAAGGCGAGAGAGAGAGAGAGAGAGACAGAGGGAGGCGAAGATGAGACACGCCGCTCACAGAGGGACAGAGTGATAGAATAGGAAAGGAGGAGAAGTGGAGAAAGGCAGAGAAAAAAAGGGATAAGGGATATGGGAAGTTGGGACTGCATGATAGAGTCACAGAATGTGATGGGCAAAGAGAGGGAAAGAGAGAGAGAAAAAGAGGGAGAGGCAAAAAGAAGGATGGAGAGGGAGAGATAAGAACCTCACTACAGTCCGAGTGGGATGTGGAGAAATTGAACAGAGGAACTTTGATGTTCCACACATTTGATGTTCCACTTTAGGCACACAGACAGAACGAGGAGGAGGAGAATGAAGGGAATAGGGGACAGGAAAAAGGAGGAGAAAAAAAACAGGAGGAAAGGGAAGGGCAGATGAAAGAAGCAAAAAAAGAAGGAGAGAGGAGTGGGAGGAAAAGGCCAGTACTGAAAGACACAACATTGCATGTTGGGATGGAAGCAACCATAACACATATGGACCGACATCAATAAGTCAAATTCACACACACACACACACACGAACACACACACACACACACACACACACACACACACACACACACACACACACACACACACACACACACACACACACACACACGCACACACACACACGCACACACTTTCACAAAGACAAGACAGGGACTTGTGGACATGCTCATGGACATGGAGGCACACACTCAACAGCATGCACATACATGCACGCGCACACACACACACACACACACACACACACACACACACACACACACACACACACACACACACACCTGATGGTCCTACTCAGGGGTGATCTCGGTCTCCTGGTGCACCACTACTTTGGTGACGGCCATGTCAGGGTGCTGCTCCTTCGCCTCCTTTATGGCTCGAGCCAGAGCCTGAAGGATAACGACAGAAGGAGGGATAGAGAGAAAGCACAGAGGGAGAGAGGTGGGTAGAGAACGTGAGATAGAGAAAAGGAGAGAGGGAGGCGGAGAGAGAAGGAAGGAAAAATAGACTTTTAAATTAATGGTTTCTTTCAATAATGTAAGACAATCTCTGTACAAATATTGCTGTAATGGTCTTGTATTATATGTAAATTGTACAATAATGTAACATAATGTTGTTTTAATAAGATACTGCTGTTGTTACTGATGAAGCCTTCTGAAAAGACCCATTAGCCCACAGAAAACAATAAAAGAGCTCAAAGACCTCATCAGCGAATGGGGATGTCCTCAGTGATCCTTTTTACTGTAAATCGCTCCAGCTAAGTCACTCCAGCCGCATTATAAGAAGGGTGGAAAGTTCAGCTAGTGTAGCCACCCAGTTGGATCTTTTAACACACAGCCCGTCTTCCCATATCAGACTGTAGAAATGTTTTAAAAAATCTAATATGCCGGTTAAGATGGCAGTTGCATTTGCACATATCTGATTTATAACCACATTTGAATGAGGCCTGTGTTTGATGCTTTTCCAGTTTACACAGTCATGTGGCAAATCGGAATTATGCCACATTTGAGCCAAAAGTTGCAACTGGGTCGCATTTAGCTGACAGTATAATTGTTGCCTTTGAGTTTTCACTGGAGCACACAGTACCTTATCGTGGTCAATCTCTGTGTCTCCGGTGATGACGATCCGCTTTTCAATGCGGGTCTCCGAAATTCCTCCCTTCACCGTCTGCTTAAAGTGCAAAACACAAAGGACAGATTCGCAGAGAAAGTAGAAAACAAAGAATGAGGGGACAGAAAGACGGAAAGAAACAAAAAGTAAAATTGGAAAGGGAAAAAAGAACAGAGGCATAAATTGCTTGAACGGCAGATGGTATATGGTGTGATTGTTGGCCAGCACACAGTAGATATCAGTACATGATAAAAAGAGACAGATTTGGTTTTCATGAGCACAATGAGGTCTTTAACAAATGGGCTGTTAGCAGTGCTGCCATTCATTCATCTGTCTCAATTAGGGGACCCTCGTTAGAGGACCATGTGGCCAGCAGATGTGTGATGGGATTCCGGCAGCTGCTTAGGAGCTTTAAGGTGTCACATTATAAATCGATGCCAACTCTCCTTTACTCTGAAAGGTCACTTTCATCTGGTGTATAATTGGCCCATGTTAGAGCCAGACGAGGGCTTGACCTGACCCACACTTGCTTGTTACCTGAGCTAGAATTAACTGGTATCCCTTCCAAAATTCCAGGTGATATGGCCAAACAATCTCTCCAGTATTGATTCACAACATGAGCACTGCAACTTCTATGTGGATGGATGTAAGTGGTCACCCAAGGAAGAACTGACTTTGGTGTAGGCCTGTTTTCACCCAAGTAGCAACTACATCTGTCTGAACAGACAGGAGCATCATCATCTGCTGCCTGTGCTGGTGTTTCCCCGTCTATCTATCTCACTAGCAGGCTCGCCACAGACTTCACCAACCTCTAGCTATGTGAAACACTTTGACTGCTTGACAGAACCCAAGGTAATATATTATAAGAGTGATATATTAGTAAACAATACGGAACTGGGTGGATTTGAGAGGGATTGTCTGGGGCGTGGGGCTAACCTTTGTGATCTGGGTGGTAGTGGTGGTGCTGATGGTCTCGGAGGTGATGGTCTGTGCACTAAGCAGCATCCCAGTGTCCCTTTCTGCCACAGCATCTGTTGTTGACTGCAAGAGGGATTGAACCAGAAATCAGGAATGAGGGGTAAGCCAGGGGTCAAAGGTTACAAGGAAATAAGACACTACAGTTCCCACAGTCCCCCAACTCAGAGCTCAATCAGTGTCTACATGAATGGCACTGGCTTCCATGCTACAAAACCATGACAAAACATCTGACCCTGATCTTGAGATGAAGAGCTGGATTCAAAGCAAAAGTACGGCACTTACACAGTACGGTACGGAGTTATGCTTTACTCGTTCCAGACAAACATGAAAGCCAGGATTTTCGGACGGCTATAAGAAGAGGTACAAAGAAACACCACTCTTAAGTCGGAGGTACTACTCCTAAACTTGGTGGAAATCCATCTAAACCAACTGGGAAAAGCCAAGTCGGAAATATCTGACTTACACACTGTCTGGAATGCAGCACTAGAATGTATATGCCCCCCCATAGCCAAAGGGATGTTATCATACATATCTGGAGACAACCTTGATAAAACGTGAACCGAATGTAGGTGTGAACGACACATTGACATTGCGTATCTCGTAAACACCATCTACAGCCAGGCTCAAAAAAGGATTTGGTAGAAAGCACAAGGAAATGCTGAAGGTGGGGAGGATTTTGGACGAAAACCAGAAGGCGTTTCTTAGCATTTTCATGTAGAAGTTTCAAGTTCACGGTTTTAATGAGCTGTCTCCAGACTGTGAAACGCAGACATATATTGCCAAAGCTACTTTTGGCTCCATTACACTAACTACACAGACCTATGGCAGATTCTTCTGCAGTGCAGTCAGTCAGAATTGAGACTACAATTCCCAGCATGCCCCTCACCTGTGCAGCCTCGTATGTAATGGTCTTAGTTTCGGTGTGCACGATGGGGACCTCTTTGGTGACGACCTCCCCGCAGAGGGAGTTGGTGACATCAGAGATGGTGATTGTCTGAGTCTTCACTACAGGGGACTGTGAGAGAGGAGTCAGGAAAGCTCAGTGAGCAAAGCCATTTTGTTTTCCTTCTGTAGTTTCCCCCCTACCCATCTGTAGGCTACGTCAAAGCCAAGAGGTCACTGATCACATACCCTCTGATGGCAACCTTAACAGTGTCATCGTTAACCTTATGGAGGGATATTTAAAGCAATGCAATCAGTGAGATATGCTATAGGTGAAAAACGCTGTTGGGCTCTCGTAAATGGCTTTTAATACTTTGGCAAAGATTTACAGACATGAGGGAATACTTACTCCATAAAACCTTCTGCAATAAAGCACTCTCCTTTCATTAATCCCATTTCATTTAAGAGAGTGGCAGGGAAATGGATGCCAGTTGTGTGTGATTAAGTTTTTTTCTTTCTCTCTTTCACATCTTGATGAACATTTGTTAAATTTGAAAACTAAACAAAAAAAATCTTTACCATAGCAGAAGAGAGGCAATTGAGTAACACAGAGGTATAACCCAAAAGGCAACTCTATCCAGACAGCAGTGTGATTAATGGCTGAGTCACAGCAATCGGCCAAATCTTCCCTTTCCCAAGAGATACAGCTGGATCTGACACAGCAAAGGGTTCTGGGATTGCTCTGGGGGGTATGGATATTAGCATAAAGCCTTTAGGTTGTCCCTGTTAACACCCACCTCCCTCCACCCCCACTAGGCAAATACCAGCCCTCCTACACTCCCTTCTGCACTTAGATATGCAGATTATCAAAATGAAAGCCATTATAAATCACTTTCATTTCTTTCATTTTCTTTGTCTTCATGGCTTTTTCCCTCACAATCTTTTCATCTCTGGGTGTGGAGCGAAAAGCGAGAAATTTGATGTGAGCACGTTTTGTGAGCACCCCTAAGTCAATAGACAGGATATTTTCAGCAGCTCCTGATATTGCAAACGCAGGAGAGGCGAGGACAGCCGGCTTGCCGCTGGACGTGTTTTTACTGCCGAGTGGCTTCCTCTTTGGGCTTCTCCGCATGGCAGCGTGCTTAATTAGAAAGGTTCTTTGCCTCTTGCAGAGCAGTTTCCATCCGAAAAACAAGGGGTGCGCACACCAGATTCTGGTGCGCTGCAATTCTGAGAGGATTTCTAATTAGCAAGGGTTGACGTGTGTGTGGTGTGGAGACAGCAGGAGTTTAGAAAAAAATGTACCAGGGATTCGGATTGGGTACCTAAGCATACCCACATTGCCACAAAAAACACGAATATGACTTCACATGAATACATAGTTCAGATTGTACTGACTGTATGGCAAATTATCATTCCATGGGGATGTACTGCCTGCTTCCCAAAATACTCCCTTCTGTGACCTTTCGAAAAAATGAAAATCATAGCTGATGTAAGTCAATAATATTGACAGCTGTGGACCTGAACTTTGACAGGGCCTTCGAGCTTTTCCAGCATCTTACAGCAATTTCACAGTGATTGCCTTGCGTCCTCACGGTTTACCTCAACCAGATGGATCAATCACACATGTCCAGCATTTTGCTGAAAGAGAGAGGTTAAACTGGCTTTGGTCAATCTCATGAACCAGAACATGCTGTGCAAACACAGAGTGCTATGCCAAACAGCTCCATTATGTCTAAGTAGAAACTTGTAGTTTTCAGGTTGTGATCTATAGTAATTAAATAGAAGGCAATTACCTTCGAACAGGGCATAATCACCACCCCCCTACAGCACAGGGTTGGGGTTGGAATATGGCACCAAGGAGGGTCGAGGGGATGGAAGTACAGTGGTCCCTCGCTATATCGCGGTTTACCTTTCGCGGCCTCGCTGTTTCGCAGATTTTTTTAGTGCATGCAATCTCCTGTACAGTACAGAATGCGCTCAGCTTGTAAAATTTACATAAATCTTCCACCGCTAGCTGTGTGACTCTGAAGTGCTGTATGTTTGCAAGTGTGAACTTTGCCTGTCTGAGAAAAGTGTACAAGTGTAGTGAGGGGTTTTACAGCCTTAAAACATATATAATAATTGCAAAAAATAAAGCTGACTACTTCGCGGATTTTGCCTATCGCGGGTTATTTTTAGAACGTAACTCCCGCGAATAACGAGGGACCACTGTACTGTAATTCTGTTCTGAAGAGCGCTATGATTTTCACCAAATAAATGATGACATGGATAGAGTATTAAGTTGATCTGCATTACTTCTAAGTTTACTCAAGAGCAGACATGTAATGATTGATTGCTCCGAATCTGACAACACATTACAACAAAAGCTGAAATACGCATCTATAGAATCCAAACACAACATTCTCAAAAGTGCTACCCATTTTGTCCAGAACAATAAAAGAAACTGTGAAAAAAGTAGTGTGAATTTATGTCTTGACTAGTGTTTGACAAACCTGACAAACCAGTGAAATTGTGCAGCTTCATATAAATTAAATGTGTATACATAACATCTATACCTAGAGACACCTGAAATACTAATGAATGTGTATATATGTGTATTTGTGTGTGTGAGTGTGCGTGTGACCCAACCTAGCTGACATCACCCCCCTGAAGTAATTTCATGCATGCAGTCTTAGCATTTATGTTAAGACAAAAAATCTTTTTGTTAGATTTTTTAACCCACTTGCTGATTCACACTTCACGAGTTTTGTGCAATGTATTCCAGCGAGTCTAATTTATTCCAAGTTTTCACATCATGTCTACAAAGCAACTCAGACTGCTCAGCTTCGCTGTAACATCCTCTCCTAGCAGGTTTTTTTTTGCTCAGTCTTCTTTCTCCTTCTCCGTCTCGCTGTTATTCTCTAGAGTGACAAAGCTGAATGGGTTACACTTTATTTTACTGTCCCTGTTGCATCAATTGGGTGCAGTGTAACAAAGTGCATGTAACAATATGTAACGTCACTTGTACTTACACTGTACCAAAGGGTTAGAGCTAAGGTGTTAGGTATGTACAATGTAAGTACATAATATTACATGTTGTTACATGTAGATACACTAAAAAATGAACTGTAAAATAAAGTGTTACCGCTGATTGTAACAATACGCACTGCTAACTGAAAGCACAATGTAAAAAAAAAGCTAATGGCACTAACACAGTCAAGAACTGGTCAGTAAATGGCGTTGGCTTCTTGTAGCCAGCGGTTAAACCTACAAGTAAACAGGTAAAGTAAGTAAACAACAGTGTCCTGCAAAAAGGGTTCAGTGGGAACAAGTTTAAGGCCATTCAAGTCTAGCAGGAAAACAGGATGGTGTAACTCCAAGAAACATCTGTTGTGGTTTTGTTTTTCTCTTTTCTTTTTCAGTTTGAAGCTGCTCAAGAGATGGGGTCCTAAGGGGCTGTCCTGTTCATGCCTGAGCATAAAACACAGTGGTCATGCAGTTGCAGTAGGTTTGATTCTGTGAGCAGGTAACACAATATCCCCGTCATTAGCTAGCACAGAAACTGGCAGATATTTACCAAACCAGGGTCCTTTTCTAGGGATGTTATCGAGTTTTTAATCTCACCGTATCTCTATATCCACTCCTTGTGTTATTTATGCTACTCTATAATGTTTGCCTAGTTTTACTTTATGACCTAAATGACAAGAACTATCCTACTGCCTAAGAATGCGCTTGGAAGAGGGAAGAGAAACATCTGAAGTCAGACTGACAGAGTCCATTGGTAGTAAAAGTTCTTTTTTTTTTTTGTTTTTTTTTAAACATCATACTGCCAAACTCTTTTTTGTCAAATTATGCAGTGAAGAAAATAGTTCTATTCCTTGCAAAATAGTCCAAAAATATCCTGATAAAGAGGTAGTCTCTGAAACTCCACAGATGGGTTAGAGACATATAGGGAGAAACTTCCCAGCAGATTGTCCTCAGCTTTCTCCTATGTAAGTCTGTGTGCAACAGGGAGATGCCTGGTAATTGATGGTCCGCCGGTGGAAAACTTAAAGAGAAAGTTTAAGATGAGACAGGAAGCAAATCTGAGGTTTTCTCACTGGCTTTTGGAAGTGGAGGTGATGGGCTGACAATGTTCTGTGATTGGTTTTGAAAATGGAGGAGGTGTCCTGACAGCATCCTCTGATTGGCTCAGGGGAATGGAGGAGGCAGACTGAGCCTTTACCTCATTGGCTGTTTGGAGTGTCAAAGGAAGATAAGCCAGCACAGGGTGAGAGCAATCATCAGCAGGCCAGACAAGAAGAAGGACACGCGTTGGGGCGGGAGCACCAGGGGATACATCTGACAAGGGGTGGCAGACCACCACTGCCCCTCCTCCTCCTCGTCAGGTACTGATATGGAAACTCGCACCGTGTGTTGCCTTGACAACAGCTGCTTCTCGTCACTGTTGTTATGGTAGTAATACCCATCATCATCATCATCATATTCGTCATCGTCGTCATCATCGGTGTAGTCATTGTCATAATCTTCCTCCTCCTCTTCCTCCTCCTCCTCCTCCTCCTCAGGGGGAAGTGGTGGCCCGCCAGGGGCGGGGCCCCATCTGACCCTTACCTGCTCTCTGCTCCTCGGCAACAAGCCACGCCTCCCTCGCTGCGCCAGGGCAACGGGGGACCAAGAGAGACAGAGAGACAATGAACAGACATGTGGAGAGGGACAGATGGAGACATGGTTGGGGAAGGAGGAGGAGGAGGTGGTGGAGGAGGGGGAGGGGGAAGAGAGGGGGCAGGTGTGGTGAGGCCTTGTACTGGAAAGCTCCTCTAAAAAAACCCCATTAAGGACTATTAAAGACAGTGTTGATGCATTGTGTTGTTTGAACTTCAGCTCCAGGATCCGGTGCGGGGGTGGTGTGGTGCTTTTTAAAAACCGGGGAGAAGCATCTGTTTCGGAGTGGCAGGACCAGACCAACCCCATCCCACCTCTCCCCCGACTTGTTACAGCAGTGGCAGCAGCAGCGCAGGCAGCCCAGCTCTGGGGGAAAGTTTTATGGCAGACTAGAATACAGAAAACTTTGGCAAAAGGCATTTTTCTGTCAGACTGAGCCTTTAGTGCAAACCCAATTGGCAGTGCAGAGTCTTTTTGACACCGAGGGGAAAAGAGGAATGCCATAAAAACCTGCGGGGGTTTGGGTTGGCCCGACCGCTGGGCGAGGTTCTCCTCCTGTCTGACGACGTAGCTGATCTACAGCTGGTCTGAGTCTGGTCTTGAGCTGGTTTTACAGCTGGAGCTGTCTGGAGCTGAGCTGAGCTGAGCTGAGCTAACTTAACTTAAGTCTCAGAAAGTGTTTGCTGGGCAGTATATTTAAGTTTTAAAAGCTAAGATCTTTTGTCGAGTTAGCCTGTTTTGTTCATTAGACGTCATGTGCTCTTCAGTTTAGCCACAAAGGGTGTCTGAGTGAATTGGTCATAAGTGCAAAGACACGCCAAAATACTACTAAGAATGGCATTGTGTTGAATCTGTACTGTCTATTATATAAAAACTGTAAGGGGTCATGGTGTGTGTCTGTGCTCATGTGCTAAAGATAGAGCAGATCCCATCTGTCAGAGTATTGGATATGTCTGTGTGTGTGTTGCTTTAAAACTTTTGTGTTTATAGTAATGTGTGTGAGAATGTGTTAAACAAGGGTCCTTGTTGTGAAGGAAAGTAATCTCAGGTCTGTGAATGAAACTGTGTTTTAAAAGTCTCAATCATGGAAGCTCGAGAGGTCTGAGCCGTTCTAGAATCTTCTTTGCTCACCCCAGGAACTGGTGAAGGGAAAGAGGGAGGAGAGGGGTGCTGGGGAGGGGGTGAGGGGGGAGAACATGGAAGGGACTGGGAGAAAGGGCGTGACTGTAATTATAAAAAGAGGAAGAGGAAGAAAAAGAAGAAGAAGAATGAGGAAAAGAGAAGAAGGACAAGAAGAAGAAGAAGAAGAAGAAGAAGAAGGAGATAGAGTTTGATTAAGAGATATGAGGGCCAAAAGGAGCCAAGGAGAGAAAAAGAAGGACAGGGAGCGAGAAAGAGAAAGAGGACAGAACACAAAACATTCAGACAAGCAGTGGGAAGACAGGACGTGGGGGGAGGAAGAAAGGGGGAGAAGACAATGACATGACAATGAGGACCAGGGGTCAGTTTTTGCTTATTTACTCTCCTTCCATTCCTCATTCACTATTTCTTCAAAACTTCTCTTTTCAGCCTTTCTTTTCATCTTGCTATTTTCCAGTATGATCATTTGATCATAGTCATTAATACTGCATGCATCTTTGCTTTGCGTGTTAATACCAATAACTAAACAAAATTAAAAAAAAGAAAACATTTTCAGCCATGCGATTGGCAGAGGAAGCAGAGGTGTCAAGCTGGCAGCAGCCATTCAGAGAGCAGAGACAGCAGTGGAGGGGGCGGGCTCTTATCTAAAGGCCGTGCTCTGAATGGACAGCCAGGCCAGTTCAGTTCAGCTTAATGAGGAAGTGAAGCTGCCCTTGCGTGAACTGTGAGCCATAGCCACCATAGACATACTATACATGTATAGTATGTCTATGATAGCCACAGCTGCCTGCCACAAGCCTATATCATAGACACACCAACCACAGCACTCTGCAGCACACGTCATTCTTTATAGCCATAAAGAAATACCATATAGGTTTAACTCTTTGGTTGGGTTGCCAAATAGCAGTTTACTCAGAACCAAGGTCTGGTCCGGTTAACTGCTATACAGTATGCGTGGGTATGAGTAGCCTATTAGTTCCTTATTGAGTGCATCAGCCAGGTGCAGAAAGGACCAAATTGGAGTTACCTCAGCCGCACCACCCACCACCACTCTATATGAGGGAGAGTGGGTGAATGATCGCACCTACACACACACACACACACACACACACACACACACACACACACACACACACACACACACACACACAATCACACACATAAATGCACGGTTTACTTATACAGTCAAAGATAGCAATATCAGGTTCAGTGGTAAACACATTTGGGACTCCCAACAGTTTATACAAACACACATACAGTACAAATACACACTCACTAGATTGAAATATCAAGTTTGCCAATATACACAAACACAGACCTAAGACAGACAGCTTTGCTCACACACACACACACACGCACACACACACGCACACACACACACAAACTATGACTACATCAGCAAAAGCTTTGTCATAGTCTCTGGGTGGACAAAGTTTTCTGATGACATTTGAAAACCATCATCTTACACTGTTCTTTATACAGTGTCCAGCAAACACAAACAGCTTCGTCTACTGTAAACACCAGAAAAAATGTACACACACACAGCCACATGTAGTAGTCTAGCACTTAACAACTTCACAATAGCAAGCAAAAAAGGGTAAATTAATCAGTTCAGTAATAACAAACTGAGGCAGCGCAAATCATTCATCTCGACAGCACGTTTGTGCCCTCCAGCAAACACTCAACTCAATAATAATCCACACATTTCACAGACAACGTGACCTGCACTGAGAATTTCAACTTAGAGCGCCCCCTTGTGGTAGTGGGTAATCGGTGCAAGGCAGGTATGGGCTGTGACCATAGACATACTATACATACTGTATATACTGTATAGTATGTCTATGGCTGTGACGAGGTCGAGTCGCTACGCACTGTGCCTTCCTCCTCTGGCAGACAGCTGTCTGGGCTGATTTAGTCCCCACTGCGTTCTGTCACCGCTACTTCACCGTGAACGATGTCTAGTAATACAGTGTTTCGCTAACGGTAATTTGAGTTGACACAATGATGGATTTCGGGGTAACGGTGAACACACACACACAAACACACACACACACACACACACACACACACACACACACACACACACACACACACACACACACACACACAAGAATAGAACGAGACAGAGCCACAACAAGCCCAACAAGAAAGCCAACAACTAAATTAACCTTAACAAGTCTTGGGACACTTGATGGATGGCAGCACATGAGTAAGTTAACACCTGAACTCTGAGCTTCTGGAGATAAAAAGGGAGACTGGGGCTTAAGTGTGTGTGTGTGTGTGTGTGTGTGTGTGTGTGTGTGTGTGTGTGTGTGTGTGTGTGTGTGTGTGTGTGTGCATGACTATGTATTTTGGAGTGTGTGTGTTTGTCCAGGCAAGGCAGGTAAATAGGTAGGTAGGTAGCCTACAGAAGCAGTATAAACATCATGAGACTCACCCACCCCTTGCTTTGATGAAAGTCTGTTTGTGTCTATGTGTGTATGTGTGTGTGTATGCATGCATGTGTGTGTCTGAATGTATGTGTGTGCAGTACATGTGTGTGTGTGTGTCTGTGTCTGTGTGTGTGGTGCAGCAGATCTGGGTAGTATGTGACTCACCCCCTCTGCGCTGGACTGGAGCTGTCTGTTGATGAATGTGTGTGTGTGTGCGTGTGTGTCTGTGTGTGTGTGTATGTGTGTGTTTGGGCTTGTTTGAAATGGTCTGGCTGGCAAGTAGC
>CM050201.1:7860000-7877500 GCA_027475355.1 Coilia nasus | reverse complement strand
TTACAAACCTCTTTCTTTTTTCTCCTCTGCTTCTGATTCTCCTCCATCCTGTGTCTCTACCTCTCTCCGTTAATCTCTTTGTCTATATTTAATTCTTCTTCTTTCTTTTGTTCATCCCGCCTTGCTCTCCACTCTTGGGACTGTGTTAGGGTAGGTGTCCACTTTCTGTGGCAGGTAAAGCAACTGGCACACCATTAAGGAGAACGTTTCTCCAGAAAAGCACTCCCACGCTGGTTTGTTTGTTTGTGAGACCATATAGTAGCTACACCTCACTACGACTGTTAGAATGACAGACTCGCTTCATCCTTTTGTTATAGCACCATTGTGTGTTTTTAAAAAGTTTTTTAAAAGAGATTCAGAGCAGCCACAAAAAGGTGGTGTTCTCCAGAACAAAAAAAAAAGCGTGGTGCAGCACTATCTCTCTGGGTGGTTGTATATACTTTCTTTATTAAAGTTCAGAAGAAAAAAATGCAATAAAGACATACATACTTATTTCATCTCCATAGCCCTCCCTCCACCCCTCTCTTCATCCTGAGGGCTTTTGAACATTTATACCACGGAGGAGTAATGGCGCTATTCACTAATTGGACACCTCAAATGATTTACTAGCAGATTAGAGAAAAAGGAGAGAAAAAGAGAAAAAGGAAAACGACAGTGGGAACGAAACCAGAGTGAGAGGGGGAGGAAGAAGAGAAACGTGCTCAGCTATCTCCGGGCTGTTGATTTTTCATTAGAGATCACTTCATCTCTTGAGCTGGAGTGTAATCAACACTTGAACAGCAAGGCTAGGACTAAGAGGACATAAGAGGGAGAGAGAGAGAGAGCTCAGAGGAGGCACTCAAAGTAAAGTCTGGAGGAAAACTTCATAGTCTGTCTGGCTTGGCTGGCACACAGAACGGAAGACCTACCTAGTCCCACCGCCATCTGTGAAACGGTCTCGTGCCATGCTGATCATTACTTCCTGTCCACACACCCCACGTCTGGAGGCTAAGGGGTCAGAGTGGTGCCCATGTGTTCTCCATAAACTCCTAATCTGGACTACGTAGTCCAGATACTATATAGGTTAGGTTGTTTTTGCTATTTGTGTACTCCATCTAATCTTCTCCTTAGTCCAATTGGATACTGAGCTTGAGCTAGACACTGGAATGCTGGTAATGCAGACAGCCCCAGGATGTTGCTGTGTTTATATACTCTCTAAATAGTTCGGCTGCCTCATGGTTTTGTGGACACTGGAATTTTGGGAATGATCAAGACCCCATGATGTCAACATACTTATTCATGGGCAAACTCACAGCTCTGACAGGTAGCTTGGCCTCTACACAATTCAGAGACTGCATTGGCCAGGAAGTCACATGACCATTTCACACATTTCTGATTGGGCAAAAGGGTGGGTGAGATGGGAGCCCCTATTGGCTTCCCTTTACCAATGGCAGTTAGACAACTCCACTGAGAACCATGCCAACTCCAACAGGAAGGATGACAGCAACAAGTGACCACTGGGGTTGGGTGGGGTATACAATGGCAAATGTTGATTGTCAAATCACACACACACACACACACAGACACACACTTGGATGACCCAACATAACACGAACACAAAAGAGCCACAGAGTAAAGACAGCGTTAGCATGGGTGGGTTAGGCTAGCGTTTCGATGGGCGTGTCCCGCCTCTCTGTCTCCATGGTGATGGAAAGCGGCGTGGCCAAAGAATGACCTCACAACGATGAAAACAGCGGCGTCCAAGGCCTGTTGATGATGTTGTTGCTGGGGAAACATATGACTGGGAAGGCTGAACATGTGCTTTTCGCTACAGATCAGAACTACTCCTACGTTTGTACACTTACCCACGTACAGTATGATAGCATCGCTCTGGATGTTATAAACAGATTGACAGCTGATTGGCAGCTGTGGCCTAGTGGTTAGGGAGTTGGAATCCCGCCCTACCCATGGTTGAAATGCTCTTGAGCAAGCCATCTAACCCCACACTGCTCCAGGGACTGTAACTGAAACCCTGTAAATATCTGTAAGTCACTCTGGATAAGAGCGTCAGCTAAGTGTAATGTAATAAAGTATAAAGTATCACACACATCCTGCACCTCTATAGAGAGTAAGTGTTTTTAAAAAACTGAACGCGAGATATCATTGGCAAGTGCTTGAGGCCAGAGTAAGCAATACTCATCTCTTCCAAAGGAAAACTTATCTTCTTTTTAAGAACCAAAACATCCCCAAGGACAACCGAACAAAAAAAGAGTCCTCCCTTCCCAATCATATGTTTGCCCAAACGGCAGCAGATCCCAAAAACAAAGACGTGCACAGAAAGTAAAAGTGAAGTGAGTACTTGCATTAGAATTAGAGAGGTAAATGGTGCATGCCAAGCCTTTGGGGTTAAGCTATGAGAAGAAAGAAAGGAACGAACAAACAAACAAACAAACAAAGACAAAAGAAGCAGATATAAAAAATCCGGAATGAGAACAGAATGTTGATATGCAGAGAAAATGGAGGCTGAATGCCTCCTGCATGCATGCGAGAGAGAGAAAGATGACATGCAGTGACTAACAGTCAAAGAGCAAAGAGAGTGACTCTCTTAGGAGCCTTTATACCAACCTCCAACATTAAATTGCTATGTCTGACATAAATTGTTTCCCCCTCAAGTTTCTTAGCTCTTTTCTGTGAAAAAAAAACAACATAAAGAATAGGGAAAAAATAAAAAATAATAAAAAATAAAAAAGGGGAAGAGAAACAAAGAAAGAGTTGGTGTCTTGATAATGACATTGCGGTTCCGTTTCTCATCCACTGATACCGTTTGACTTGCAAGTTGCATCCAGTGCGCATAGCTGATGGGAGAAGTGGTGATGAGGTAGAAAACAAACAAACAAAAAAACTACAGGAAGTGGAGCAAAGCAGAGTGCAAAGGTCAGGGGTCGTGGTATGTGGGGGGCGGTCATCATTCAGAGGTGATGGCGGTACAGTACGTGGTAAAGAAGTGCTCCTAAAATGGTGAATTATTCAGTGCGATGAACCACAGCCTGAGGCTAGTCCACCCAGTAGGTGTCTGATTGTTCACCACAATGCCTATAGATCTGACTGTTTATTGCTCGGTAGGTGCTTTGGGGTGTGCAATTTCCTGTAAGCTCGGCTCTAAATGGTCGCTAACAACTGAGCCAGAAAGTGAAAGTACTCCTCTTTGGCTGGAGAAGTTTCAGAAGCCGACAATGTGTGGCTATTTTGAGACTACACTACAAAGGTACAAGAGGCAGATATTGCTGTCAATGTCTGCGTTATTTTAAATAGAATGTCCCATGAGTAGACCTCTGCTGTAAGATTTATTGTGTCTGTACACACAGACAATGGTCTGCCTCTGTATGACTGTTCTGCCAATCAATACCTGTGTGTGTGCATGTGTGCTTGCATGTGTGTTTGCATGCGTGCATGTGTGTGAGCATGTGTGTGTGAGTGTGTGTGGGAGTGAGTGTGTGTGTGTGTGTGTGTCTGCATGTGTGCGTCATGTCATGACAAACATAAATCAACATTGAGGTAGCTTCTCAGACATGAAGACAGGTCTGTGTGTGATTGTCAAGATCTCCATTGTTCTGAAACTATGGAGGAGTCAGGAAATTTGCAGTGAGGTAAAAAAAACTGTATGTGCATGCATGCATCCATGACTGTCTGTATGTGTGTGTGTGCCTGTGTGTGTGTTCCCAATCCTCTAAACCTTCTGACCGTAATTCTGCTACCTAAATTAACTGAGGCATGCTAAGAGCATTTGGTTTGAAGTAAAAAGTCCCCAAATCATCCTGTTTATTACCAGTGACCCATAAAACCGATACACATAAACAAACCAAAGCATAAACTCAGCGCGCTCCAGCCATGAGCAGCATGGGTGCTTGTATAGCTGCATTTATACAAGTGTGACAGCCAACACACACAGCCCAAGGCACGCACGCGTATGGAGCAGGGGTGGGGTGGGGAGAAACATGGCATCCCGTCTTTCTAGCAGTCACACGGAACAGGCGTGTATATGTGCACACAGAGTGTGTATGTGAGAGGGTGTGTGTGTATGACAGTGTGTGTGCATGTGTGTGTGTCGGTGTGTCTATGAGTGTTTCTGTCTGTGTTTGAGCACATGTCTGTGTCCCTCTGTGTGTTACCTGTGTGTGTGTGTGTGTGTGTGTGTATGTGTCTGTGAGTGCGTGTGTGTCGGAGAGTGTGTGCCTCTGTGTTTGTGAGCAGGTCTACATGTCCCTGTGTGTGTGAGTGTGTGCATGAGTGTGTGTCTGTCTGTGTTAGAGCAGATGTATGTGTCCCTCTGTGTGTTACCTGTTGGTGTGTGTGTGTGTGTGTGTGTGTGTGTGTGTGTGTGTGTGTGTGTGTGTGTGTGTCTGTGAATGTGTGTCTGTCTGTGTTTCAGCACATCTATGTGTCCCTCTGTGTGTTACCTGTGTGTGTGTTGGTGTGTGTGTGTGTGTGCCGGAGAGTGTGTACCTCCCTGTCTGTGAGCAGGTGTAGATGTCCCTGTGTGTGTGTGAGTGGGCTTGTGTGTGTCAGTCTGTCTGTGCGTGTGTGTGTCTGTGTTTGAGCACATGTATGTATCCCTCTGTGTGTTACCTCTGTGTGTGTGTGTGTGTGTGTGTGTGTGTGTGTGTGGCTGTGTGTGTGTGTTTCTGTGTGTGTGTGTGGGATGCGAGGATGAGGAGAAAGAGAGAGTGGCGCCCTCATGCGTTGGGGCTGACTGACGGTGAAGAGGGTCTAACCTTCCTCGTTCGCACCAGCTCCGTTTTGCCGCGGTGCGACTGCGCACCCCCAGCCAGTGTGGAGGAGGGAAGAGAGAAGCACGTATGCGTTAGAGGGCACCTTACTGGAGGACACACCAACACACACACACACACACACACACACGCACACACACACACACGCACACACACACACACACATTGTGTCTGTCTGTATGCACTGCACACACACATGCTTTCACATACAGATAGACACACACACATAAACACACACACATACACACACACACTTACATGCTTTCACATATAGACACACCCACTCTTGTACACATGCATTCTCAAACACACACTCACACCAGACATGCATGAATACATACCACACACACACACACACACACACACACACACACACACACACACACACAGATATTCACACATAATTCGTGCACATCTCGTGCTCAAGTCTCCCAAAGGCACAGAGGTGCACATCAGTGCATACAGTACATGCAAATACACCAAGGCACCAAGGCATAAACACACACTCACACACACACACAACATACAAGCAGCATGTAGCACGCGTGAGGAACACACACCTGGCTTCCTCTTTCGCCATTGGTGGCGCTGGCTGCCTGCGTGTGGTGCCTGCGTTCTCGCCTTGCCACCGTCTGAAGTGGCACACACACACACACACACGCACGCACGCACACACACACACACACACACACACACACACACACAGCTCACACACCCTGCATATACAGCTGCGAAAAAACAATCCTCGAGCATACAACCATGCTCACACACACACACACACACACACACACACACACACACACACACACACACACACACACACACACACACACACACACACACACACACACACACACACTCAAGCCTAACACATATGCACTTTCAAAAGGATGTGGCACAGCCTGTGGATTCCCAAATTAAGGTGCAATGTCCAGGACATCATAAGAGCAACAAAAGACATCCACATTCAAAATTCCTTCCATGCAGACTCAGCTGAATGAAATAATCTTCACAGGTCAGGAATCATGAATATATGGGCATCTGTGTACAGACATGACTTGGGTTTCCATTCGACTCATTTAAATCAGTTATGTGTATTCATAGTTATTTGGCTTAATGAGATACCATTTAGCAGTCCTTTCAGAACTGTTAAAATTAATCTGCATTGGACGTATTTCCAAATGGTAATTTCCTATTTAAAAAACTGACATGCACATAAACAAGTTGGATGGAAACCCAGTTTTTGTCACAGGAAATTATAGCCAACCACCCCTTGCTGCCGAAGAACCTGTGAAACTAGTAAATTAAGATCAGTTAACCCCTTACATGTGGGCTTCATAGTGTAGAATAAACCATATGTGTTGAGGTAGAATAGTCAAGCAGGGCACACCTTTTTCAGGAGAGGAGTGAGTAGTGTGTGTTGTGTGTTATGTATGTGACCGTACCTTGATGTCGGGTCTGTGTTCGGCTTTGGCGCCCTGCTGCGCCTTGGGGGAGTCTGTGGTGCGCCCCTCCCCCTTCACCTCCGCCTTCCTCTCGGCCGAACGTGAGGCGCGGCCCGTCGGCGTGGAGACCTCCTTGCGCTCCTTGGTTGCCGCGGAGACGGCTGCGGGGGCAGGCGATGGGGCGGCGTCTCCCGGGGAGATGGGGGACATGATTGGTGCGCTGACAGGACGGGCGCCTTTTTCGGGTGTGGCGACCATCGCTGGGGGCACAGAAAAGTGAAAGTCAGTCCCATTGGTTGGTGTGATCATACAGTAAATCACAGCACACAGTGCACACAACCAAATTCAACCTCTGCTTTTAACTCATCACACACGTGAGCAAGGGATAGCCATGACAACAGCCCCCGGGGAGCAGTGTGTGAGGGAGCAGTGTGTGGTGCCATGCTTAGGACACCTCAGTCATGGGGGAGGATGGAGAAAAGCGCTGGTCGGTCAACCACCCACCCACCTGTCGGGGTCGGAAATTTAACCTGTGACCTTTAGGCTGCAGATCCAATAGAGAAGAGAATAGAGAAGCATTTAAACACTGTTACACCACTACCAATTCCTCTCAGGCTGGAAAAGGAAACGCAAACATTGGTAGAGATTACACAGTTTAGCCAGTTAAGCCTGAGAGACATAATTTCCATTTCCTTTACAGTTAGTATACATTTGCATACATTTATCTTCTCAAGATCATAAGCACCCCCAGCAAGAACAAGCACAAGGTCCCACTGGCTGTGTTCATTCACTCTCAGACTGAATCAAAACACACTCACTAGCGTAACACAAAAGCAATTTGCATACACCTGGACCATCTGTGCTTTTGACCCGTTTAAACCCATGTGTGGTGCACTGCACAAGGCTACTTTGTCAGAGGTCCCAGCACCAGCCCCAGCATGAGGTTTTGCAGTGATCTGGGGCAGGGGGCAGGAGGGTAGGTGGGTGTGTGGGGTACTACCTGTAGGAGCTGAGGGAGAGGTAGAAACCAGAGGGCCAGACAGACCCAACACAGGCTAGTTATTCTCCCAGACCTGTTAGTGACTGACAGATATACAGTAGAGACCTACCAGGGAGGCAGGGTAACTTTGTTATTATTGAGCAGAGGAACCAACACATTACAGGAAAATGTTGACAGGTTTGGTCACAGTGTTCTCTGGAGCAAAGCACATGGACTGGAA
The DNA here is from genome assembly GCA_027475355.1 of Coilia nasus. Classification (NCBI taxonomy): domain Eukaryota; kingdom Metazoa; phylum Chordata; class Actinopteri; order Clupeiformes; family Engraulidae; genus Coilia; species Coilia nasus. The sequence goes on along the minus strand of CM050201.1, from coordinate 7,870,069 downwards.
TAGCAGAGGCCAGCATGAACACCTTCCCAAAATACTTTAACTTCACAATGACATCAGGGCCAGAAAGCAGTGACAGCACAGTGGAAGTCACAGCACACAGTAGAGATGCGGTAAAAAAAGCAGCTTGTGGTGGTTATACAGCAGTTCTTCCACATGTTGTCACGTCTGGCATCTGGTACACAGACAGTTAGTGAGCCAGTATCCACACCAGTATCCACATGCCATCTGAAAGCGTTTTCTCTGTCAGGTGCTGTCATGACCCCCATGCCTGTGGAGAAGCTGAATCCTCTTCAGAGTGAAAGAATCACACAAAGCAACTTGTGTGATAGAAACTGGTGTTAAAGAGTTACTCTGTTGTTGGTGCTACTATATCCAAGATGGCGGCTCTCCACTTAGGTGCTCAATTTTTGTGTTCTTCTTGTGTGTTATTTCACAAACTACTGTACTATTTAATTTTATTGTACAGGCAACTGTTCAATCACAATAAAAGACTTGAAGCCTATCATTGATAAGTGTCTGGATGGTTAGCTTAGCCATCTGAAAGCACCTTCACTGCTAGGTCTCAGATATCACAGCCCTACCTGTGGACACAATAATGCCTCTGAGGGCATCTTAGCCTTAGCATGAATGAAAGGTGATAATCTCCCTGCACGGTCTGCACTGCCACCACACAACAGGGGACACTTCAGTTATTTGGGTGAGACAACTGTAGGAGGCAGAGATGCAAGCCAGTGGCACCCATAAATAAAACCGACCACTAGAAAGATGGGACACAACAAAAAGCAAAGCATTATGGGCCACTGGTCCGGTGCTGCAGGGGATCTCCTGTGTTACAGATCTTCAGAGTGGACACCCACAACAGCTGGGTGAGAAAGGCTGCAGTGCTGACTGTAAAGTGTTGGCTGGGATCCCTGAGTCATACAGTACATACAGTAGGCTAATAGGCATTCTTAGTAGTGCTGTTTTAACTAGTTACCAGCAGGGGGGCAGAAGTAAGCAGGAACCTGCCCATTTGTTGCGCAGAGTTACGACCGCTGTGAGGTAAAAATGGAGGTAGCTAGTCACAGTGGGCTAGCTGAAGCCTTCCTCTGGCAATGCTTAAGGCCGGATCAGCAGCATGACTACCTGCTAGCTCAGTGGAGCCCTGTTTGTATGCGCTACCTTTGTTTCCCCCAGCTGTGATGCTCACAGGCAGACTGGTCCAGGTGCACAAACCAATCACCGTCTGCCATCTGTGCCGCTTCTGGAAACTTCTTCCCCTCCACCACCTATTTCTTATCCTTTCTCTACCTTCTTCATCTTCTTCTTGTTCCCTCTCTTCTCCATGCATCCTGTCTCTAGCCATGCCAACTGCCATGCTCTGGGAGGCAGGCATGCAGAAGTAAGCTGTCAGAGGCCATTACCAAACCAATCCGTTATATCACACACCGCGGGGTCTCTCAATCTCAAGGTAGGCAGCTGCTGGAGTCGGCACTTTGGCGTCATGGGAGTCACGGTCCGGGAGGACAAACCAAACATCCTCGTGACTGATCCTATGACTCTCCTGACCAAAATGCATTTTCCTTCTGGCATTTTCCTTTCCTTTTAGGGTGGAAAAATAACATTACCAAATCCTTGAATATATTGTAGATAATGTTAGAAACATTGTAAAAAAAAAAAAAACCTAAACAACACAAACCGAACTAACCATGTAGAATTGCTAGAATAAAAACTTTAAAGATGAGTATATACTGTAGGATGCGAAGCAGAAATGGTCCTCGTGTTTTTCTCACTAAGCATAAGCCTTACTGGCATGGAGTTAGGGTGGCTCCTTCACCGAAGTGGGTCATGTACATAAGGATCCCTTATGGAGGAGTCTAGTGGTGTCCAACTATAGGGCATCCTGCACTGAGTAAGAGGAAGTCCGAGGGACTTCAACACAGCAATGCCCATTGCATTCTCAGCTTCAAGACTATCAGTTTGCATGCTTTTCTCTTTGAAGAGCAGAGTGGGTGTGGAAGAAGACAGAGAGAATGAGAGATTGGGGGGTGAGTGGAAGTTGCCCAACCGCCACTACATGCCTTTTGTTTCAGATGGGAATACTAAAGGTTTATGTCTCTTCCTCTGTGTCTAAACCAATGACTGTATAATACTATATCTTATATTGTACAGTCAATGGTCTAAACGTATTCTGTCATCTATATTTATAATTAGTGTTACCTGACCGCCACTCTCATCTCTGCTCTCACTATGGTTCATGAAAGAACTTTGAACAACATCTCCCCCTAAATAATTCTATAATGTAGAAATTAGTGTATAGTCTGTATTGCCTACTTATCCTACTCATATACACACTGACACACCAACAGCCTGACACACACAGAAAACCTGAAGATTGTGGCAAATGCTGAATCAGAGTCTGAGTAACTCTGTATGTATCTCAGATGAGATTAATCTAATCAGACAAGACGGTAGACCTAAAAAAGGAGGCCTGGTGATTTTCCACTTTCCAGCTACCAGTTATTTATTTGGCTGAGTCCATAAACCACATGTAGATCTCCCTGCTGATGTGAACTGGAGTTGTTTATAAAAAACAGGGTAAACATACAGTAGAATTCAACAGGCTTCATAATTTCTGTTTGGTTTGTTTATATTACCAGGCAAGTAATTAATTTGGCAGCAATCTAGTGTGGTTCCATCCAAACATTCCCAAGAGAAATTCCACTTAATGTTGTTTGCTGACTATAAATAAATGTGACTAAAAACTTGGCTTTGCTTTGGTGCTGTTCCTGGACCAATTATCTCCCCTTCGCTTACTTACAGTACATCTAAGCTCTGCCACGAGTCATGGCTTCCACCACACAGAGACCGGGTCTTATACATTCAGAATAGGTGTGTCTGTTAGCTGCAGTGATGTGTATATCCATATAAGTATATCCTTACTCAAACAATGAACGAGTCTCTCATCGAATCGTTACTTCTTCACATACACTGAAACCATTTCTATAATGATATAAATAGCAGCTACTATTATAGCCTGACAGTTGTACTGCCTGACTCACATCAGTTGCCACTCACAGAAGTCACAGAGTGAAGCGTGAAACACTATGCTGTGGGAACTGCCATTAATGGAAAGTACATTGAACTTCTCCAATAAATGCTAACGAAAAAGAGGGACATATATTTTGAAGCCCATAACTTGGCGGTCATGCTCCCTGAAAAAAATCAGTGTACAGTTTCTGGTAACACCTCTTAAGATACATGATATAATTACACTTAATTAGTTTTTGAATACATAGAAAACTATGTACAGTAAGAACAATTTTAGATACTGGAAATGTAATAACGTTTGTGCACCCTGCCCCTGGACATCGCTAGTCATGTTCATGGAGAAAGAAGATGGCAGTCATGTCCTCCACACTAGAGCCTTGACAAAGGCCATGGGGCAGACACATCACCAATAAAGGGAAATACAAAAAGTAACATGGAGTGTGTGTCTATATTCTTTTCAACTCATGTCCTCCATGACTCAGCACCTACATGGTACTAAGGTCACTAGTTGTACCTAACTTGTTGTTGAGAAAGGTAGGAAGGACTCACTCTCTCTCTCTCTCTCGCAGCTAAAACTTTCAACTTCAAGAAATTCCAAAGCACTGATGGAAGTTGAAGAGAGGTAAGGCTGATGTAAGGCGCAGCATCTGGTGTGCCGACGCAGGAAGTTAGGGGAGTTAAAAGAGGTAGCGGAGGACTGGCCACGCCGGGGACAGCGACCAGATGGCCAGACACCTTCTGTTGACTGGCAAAATGAAAGCAGATGTTCCCGAGATGAATGACGTGAGCTACTTACAGACGTTCCGAGAAGACATCTAGAAATAGAGAGGGGAGGAGAGCGACAGAGAGGAGAAAGCCAGCAAGAGAGAGGAGAGTAAGGTGAAAGAGAGAGAGAGAAGAAACCCAGACAGAAAGAAAGATAAAGGGGCAGATAGGGTAAGAGAAAAGAGAGAGAGGGAGAAAGAGAGCAAAATAAAGAAAAGCAGAGAGGGGACAGAGAGAAGGGAGTAAGAAAAATGTGCAGGCAGAGAAAGAATGTGCCAATGAGAGACTGTGTGAAAGAAGGAACATTAGGGGAAGAGTGTAGGATGGATGGATAGGTGTAAAGGGAGACAGATACCATTAGGACTGTCTGTCCAATGGATAAGAGGATCGTAGTAGACCAAGACCAAGGGGAGCTGTGTATCCATCTGAATCTAACAGAAACACACACACACACACACACACACACACACACACACACACACACACACTGCGTCTGTCTTTATGCAGTGCCATTATTATTTGTATATGTGTGGACGCATGAGGGGAGCGGTGGCAAATTCTAATCGCAAACTAGTAGTAAGAATGTGGGTGGGGGAGTGAATTACTAGATCTCTCCTGCACCCTCACCCATGACTGAAGTGCCCTAGAGCAAGGCACCTAACCCCCAAATTGCTCCAAGAAGGACTTTAAGTAACTGCAACTCGCTCTGGATAAGAGCGTCAGCTAACGGCAATGTAATGTAATGCATGTGTGTACCTTATCTCCACACACACACACACACACACACACACACACACACACACACTCACACACACACACACAAACACACAAGTCATCTAATCCAGTGTTGGGACACACACCTCCATCGAGGCTGCGTGAGGCCCTCTTGCTGGCTGAGCGCTGGAATGCTGGGGCGGGCCGGTCGATCATGGAGCTGGCCTGCCGGGTCTGGGCCTGGGTGCGCCCGCTGTACCGGAACTTAGAACCCAGAGCCAGGAACTTCCTCGGGGTGGTGGCTGCTTCTGTAGAGGTCAACCTACAGACACACACACACACACACACAAATATATATACACACACATGTAGTAAAAGCCCATGTTTACATTTCATCATACTGACACACAAGCACTCAGATTGTGAAAGAAAGCCAGTGTTTACATTTAATCATACGAACACACATACATGTAACGAAAGCCATTGTTTACATTTAATCATTTTCAAGCTGTACAACTTGCATTCAGTACACGTGTACATTCCTGACCAGTTCTGGTGGTCCCTCAGAAATGAAAGGTTGTGGTGTTGCAAGTTAATAAGCTTCAAAGACAGTAAGACAGCAGCTACAGGCAGGTAACACTACTTACTACATAAATAAGAACCACCGTCATTGATGACAGAGTTTCAATAGCAGGGATTATTACTGATCCCCCACCTAATAAATGTACAAATGTACGATCACAATTTGACAAACTACATTTAAAAAAAAAAACATGCTTTGCTTTGATCAACCAAAAACCCTTATGTCAAATTACATATACAGTGGTCCCTCGCTATATCGTGGTTTACCTTTCGTGGCCTCGCTGTTTCGCAGATTTTTTAGTGCATGCAATCTCCTGTACAGTACAGAATGCGGTCAGCTTGTAAAATCTACATAAATCTTCCACCGCTAGCTGTGTGACTCTGAAGTTCTGTATGTTTGCAAGTGTGAACTTTGCCTGTCTGAGAAAAGTGTATAAGTGTAGTGAGGGGTTTTACAGCCTAAAAACATCTATAATAATTGTAAAAAATAAAGCTGACTACTTTGCGGATTTTGCCTATCGCGGGTTATTTTTAGAACGTAACTCCCACGAATAACGAGGGACCACTGTATATATATACTAAAAGATTCTGTGAGTTATAGCACTGGAGTAATGGTGTTGGGTAAGTCATGATGTGGCCCAAGGGTGTGTCAGTCTCACCTGAAGAAGGTGTGATGCTCCACACACACCTTCCACAGCTTCTTGGCGGCTTTGTAGTTGGGCAGCTTGAAGCCGATGGCGCTCTCATAATGCTCCAGCTGTCACACACGCACACACACACACACACACACACACACACACACACACACACACACCCATGTCAACGGTTACCCACTTGCTTCTCAGTTCATATCAATGCATTAGTCTATGATGATAGTTAAACATGCTTTAACACATATGTACGTATACATATACAGACATACAGCACCAGCCATAATGATTAAGACAAAGGCCCATTTTTTACTCCTCTGCTCCTCAGTGTAAATGTTTAAGCCACACGTTTTGGATGTGATTAAAAGGGAACATATCCATACTTTAATTTGGATGCAATTTGCATACATATTAGTTCCACCGTGTAGAAATTGCAACACATTTACACGGAGTTCCGCTCGTTTTCAGGGCACCATAATGTTTGGGACAATTGGCTTTCCAGGTGTTTGTGATTACGTGGGAGTGTTTAATTGTTTCATTAGTGCAGGAGTAAAACGTCTAGGATTACTTCTACAGTCTGGAGCCTTGTTGCTGCCATTGTTTAACATGAGGAGAAAATCTGTGCCAATGATATTTAAGGAAGCTATTACAAGCTTGGAAAACAAAAGTAAACAGACCTCTTCACAGAAATAACCACCACTAACCAACACTTTATCTGGGTGCCTTTGTGCATGTATGTGTGTGTGTGTGTGTAGATGGGGGGGGGGTGTCTGAAGTGTCGTGCCCCAGGAAACTTACCAAAGGCACATCTATCTCCTTGTGTGTGTGTGTATGTGTGGTTGTGGGGGGGGGGGTTGGGTGTGTGTCTGAAGTGCCCCTGCCCCAGGAAACTTAAAGGCCTGGATATACTCGCCGCGCGCAGTGGTGCGCGCGCAAAAGTGACGTCAAAATGACGTCAGTGCACATCTGGCACGGCGTTCTCAAGCGCAGGTTTGCCGTGCGCGCACCTCCGATTTTTTGTAACTTGCGCGCGGCAGCCCCATTGAAAACCATAGGCAATGGCTAGTCTGGTTTCAGCTAACTTTAGCCTAGTAACTCCCAGCCTAAACATGTATTTTCCATTGCTACAAATCAGCTAATATTACTGGAAACTCACAAGAAATACAAACACTGACTAAAAACTTTTAGGATTTTGTTCAGTTTTATCCACAAACCAACTTAGGTGCAAACCTGCAGTTCGTTTATTAAGCTAACTTTTTGCCTTATCCTATCATCATTCATAAGGTCGTATAAAGCTGAAAACACTGTAAATATACACACTGACTCAAACCTTTTCGGATTTATCCAGTTTAATTCCCAAATCATGATGTAAACCTGCAATTCAGTCATGTTTCACTCCTCTGACACGCAAGGCTCCCGAACTACTGAGGCATTTGACACCTCTGACGAGGAGAAGATTGCCGTGTGTGTCGAATGAAGTATGTATGGGCGTGCGGCGCTGTGACGTCACGTTTGCGCGCGCACTTCTGCATGCGGCGAGTATACACCTAGCTTAACTAAGGCACATCTATCTTCTTGTGTGTGTGTGTGTGTGTGGGGGGGGGGGTTGGGTGCATGTCTGAAGTGTCCCTGCTCTGGGAAACCTACCTAAGGCACATCTATCACCTTGTGTGTTCCCTCCTTGTGTGCACCCCAGGCTGCACTAACTTTGCCATGCCTTTGTTTACCGTTACTCTGTGTCCTTCTACACTTCTGTTAGTTTGTTGTGTCCTCCTTTTGTAAGTTGCTTTGGATAAAAGCGTCTGCTAAGTGTAATGTAATGTAATGAGCAAACCCATTAGAGACACTGATCAGACCTTAGGATTACCAAAATCAACTGTATCGAATATGAACTGTATTGAAACAGTATTACAGAAAGAATGTATTGGTGAGCTCACTGAAACCTCAGAGTTTCTCCAAGCTAGAAGATGGCAATTTCATAAATGGGCACGAGACAAGCCACAAAAAAAGCTGGAGTTAATAATGGCTGCAGTTACAGGATTGGTACAGCATGCATCACAAGAGAGGATACTCAGCACCTGATGATGTCTATGTATCTCAGCAAGGGATATGCAACACAATACTAAACATGAGGCCTTCATTATATGTGCAATTACCCCTTTTTTAGTGAATCTACATGTAACAACATGTAGTATTTTGTACTTACACTGTACATACCTAACACAAACCCTGACCCTATGCTACAGTGTACGTACATAATGTTACATATTGTTACACACTTTTTTGCACTGTACATAATTGATGTAACAGGGACAATAAAATAAAGTGTAACCCCCCAAACATTATGGTGCCCTAAAATGAATGCTACATATAAAACGTGCTGTAAATTCTTCATGGTTAAACTAAAATGTTTGCAAATGACTTAAGAGTTTGGAAATGTGCACTTTAATGGTGTCTAAATAGCTAGAATTTTAACACTGATGAGCAGACATGTAACTTGAAGAAAAATGTGCCTTTGTCCCAAACATTATGGAGGGCACTATATACTGTACAAACATGGACATAAAACACACATAGACTTGTGCTGAACTCAAGTAATAAACACACACACATACACACACACACACACACACACACACATACAAAAGCGTGCATCACCACACACAGTAATGAGGACACTTGCTGAGAAAACTAGGGAGAGTTCACCAAGAGTTTACTCCATACCTAACGGGTGTGTGTGTGTGTGTGTGTCTGTGTGTGTATGTGTGTGTGTGTCTGTGTGTGTATGTGTGTGTGACTGTGTGTGTGTGGAGTGACTAATGTATTTAAAGCACTGTTGTGTGTTTATGTGTAGCTACATATCAGTGTGTATACACAGTGTGGCTGGGTGTACATTTGTGCACTTATACAGTGTTATTCACAGTGTATGCATGTTTGGTCTGTGTGTCATACATGTACCTGAATAAACACACACACACACACACACACACACACATATACACACACACGCCATGGTGTAATGTGTGTGTTTATATCTGCATATACACATTTAAATTTTGCGTGTGTTCACATGCATGTGTACGTCAGCAAAGGGGGTTTGTGTTTGTCTTGCATAATTCTCTGTAAGCACATAAGCATCTGTTTTAGAGTTTTTACTGTTTGTTCATGTGGGTGGTCTGGCTGTGTTTGTGTGTGCATGTGTGCATTACATATGTATGTGTCAATAAGCATGTATCCCATGTGCTATAATGCATGGGAGCGTGTGTATGTGAGTGTGAGTGTGTGTGTGTGTGTGTGTGTGTGTGTGTGTGTGTGTGTGAGAGAGAGAGAGAGAGAGAGAGAGAGAGAGAGAGAGAGAGAGAGAGAGCAGGCCTGCCCAGAGAGATGGCTAGGTCCCTGAAAAGATCCAATTATTAGGCCCCGCTGCTGTCCAAAAAACCTCTATGGTTTTCAATTGACTGGGCGCCCCCTGGTGGCCGGGCCCCAGAAAGCTTTCATGTTTATCCCCCTTATGGACGGCCCTGTGACCGTTCGTGGGTGCTGTACCTCTGAGGGGCGTATCTTGATGAAGAAGCTGCTGCGCTTGTAGGAGACCTTCAGCACCTTGGGCCAGGGGAAGCGGTTGATCCGCAGCTTGTCCTTGTACACCATCAGACCACTGGAACACACGCCCAACATGATGTCCACACCGTCCAGGTCCTGCAGGAGACAAAGGAGAAAGAGAGAGAGGAGAAAGAGAGAGAGAGAGAGAGAGAGAGAGAGAGAGAGAGAGAGAGGAAGACAGAAAAAGAAACAGAAAGAGAGAGAAAGAAAAGGAAACAGAGAGATGGAGGGAGAGAGAGAGAGTAAGAGAAAAAACAGAGAGACAGAAAGAGAGACAGAGAGAAAAGAAGACAGGGAGAAAGTTACAGAGATTATGAGAAATAATACCCTGAAAATGAACATTAAAATACTTACCACTGAATATCAAAAAATCGAATCAGTGCCAGCCTCTTCAGAGGATTAATTGCCTCATCTGCCTCCTTCACACCCCATTTCACCATTTCACCCCAAACTGTCTGTTCACTTTTGAAAAACACTTCCTTACTATTAAATGAAGGTTATAAAGATGGCAGACCTCAGAGAGATAGATAGAGAGAGAGAGAGAGAGAGAAGCAGAGATTGGCATGCAGAATAAGAAAGATAGAAGGAGGAAGACAGAAACACAGAAGGAGAAAGAGAAAAAGAAAGAGAGAAAGAGAGAGACAAAGAGAGAGAGAGAGAGAGGTGTGGAGTACATGGATGACAGAATGATTTAACATGAATGATGGTCTGCAGTCACATTACAG
>CM050201.1:7845000-7852500 GCA_027475355.1 Coilia nasus | reverse complement strand
CAGACAGACAAGGGCCTGGTTTCTCAAACGCAGATCAGAAGATCTTAGCGCTAAGAAAGAAAGGACACCTGGCGGCCAGTGACAACATAATACGTTACTATGGGACCAAAATGCCAACAAATTCCTATTTCGAACTCTTAGAAAATAATTTAGTGTGTCTGTAAAGCGAGCTAGCAAGCTAACGAACTAGCTCTAGCTCATTCAAGTGAATAGTAGTAACCAGTATGTCTATGGTAGTAACTATAACAACATCATGTGCTAAACGCTAACAGCGATTGGGCTCACCTTGAATTTAATACATTGCTGTAGCCCTATAACTTTATATTACTTTGTCTGCTTACACTATAACCAGTAACAGTATCTAGGTGGGTGTTAGTGACAGCTTTCAATTCAAAACATTACGTTAGCGTAGTTCGCTGGCGTTAGCGCGCTAACAACCACATAGTAAGTGGTTGCTGCCTGACCTGAAATAAAGCTAATTTTCTCAAAATCCAAACAGTAACAACTTACACTATTAGGCTTGAAATTATTACAAATAGTTGCAGATTGTGACACATGATTCCAAAAAACCCTTAACAACTCCAGAAAAACGTAATGACCAATTTATTAGTTAAACTCCACATGTGTCCCATTCATTTCAGTAAAACGAACCTAGAATCTGCTCTGCACTGCATAAAGGGGGATTCCCCCCTCCCCCTTGCGAAAATAGAACACGGAAGCAAACGGCTCCCTTCCTCAACACTTTCTGCTTTCACCTTGATATTTTAGCGCGGATGTATACCCTACCTCTATATTTTAATGCGGATGTATACTTAGCCGAATTGCACTGAAGGGGACTCCTGCCACAACTGTCCCATGCGAGAGACTTTTTTCTTTAGCAGGCCATATTGTGCAGAAAAGGAGATCTACTTTGCCACCAGAAAATGTAAACAAGCTGGTCTGCCTAAGTGACTGGTGGAAGAAGGAGAAATAGAGCTTGGACTGATTGACACAAAGCTACTGACTGTAAACAGTTCATCACAACTTCTTATGTAGGCTTACAGTTCAAAATCCATGTTTCATGTTTCATTTAGTTCATGTTTAACTAAATAAACAGCTAGTAAACACAAGTACATTTTATTGAACATGATTTATTTCCATCACCAAGTATCAAAGTAGAGCAGCTTTTTCAAGCAGTTAGTGATGCATTTTGGAAACAGGAGATGAGCCCCTGGTCTACTGTGCCACCTGGCTTAAGAAACCCGTTCTCAAAGACTTACTTTATTTAGGTAGCACACATATTCTGAATGCCTTCGGCAGAATTCAAATGAGCCATTTTAATCTAGATTAATCTAGATTAATTTTATGATTAATCTAGATTAATCTAGATTAAAAAAATTAATCTATGCCCACCACTAATATATATATATATATATATATATATAGAGAGAGAGAGAGAGAGAGAGAGAGAGAGAGAGAGAGAGAGAGAAAGTATATGTGTCCATGCACGTGTACTATGACTCTACTAGCAAATGTTACCCTACTGTGCCACACCTGAGAGAAATATATATAGAGAGAGAGAGAGAGAGAGAGAGAAAGAGAGAGAGAGACAGTATGTGTGTCCATGCATGTGTACGTACATCCAGTTCACACTCGTACAGAGTGTCGTCCAGCAGTGTGACTTTGCAGTGCATGATTCTGGGTCGGCGTGGCCCCTTGGCCGGCTTGGCCTCCTCCTCCTCCGCGCCCTTCTCCCCTTTGCCCTCCTCTCGCTCGGCCTCCTCCTCTCCTCCGTCAGGCTTGCCCTTCTCTTCCTCCTCCTCCTCCTCCTCCTCCTTCTTCTCTTTCTCCGCCTCTCCGGCCTCCCCCTTGGCTTTGGCCTTCTCGCCTTTCCCTCCCTCCACGTCAGAGTCAGCGTCCTCTTTCTGGTCCGCGGGAGCGGGCTGCGGGGACAGGGACACACAGAGACACACACACAGACAGACACACACACGCACACACACAAACATACACACACATACAGACACACACACACAGACACAGACAGACACACACACACACACAGACACACACAGACAGACAGATAGACAGACAGACAGACAGACATACACACACACACCACATACACACAGACACACACACACACACACACACACACAAAGAGACAAGATCAAAGGGAGATTAACAGTCTATAAAAAGTTATTCGCAAAATTCTTTTATGTTTTCTTGGAAGCATTTCCAAAATGTCATAAGAAATTGAAATATGTTTTTCCAGATGACTGGTGCAGACAATGTTCTCTTTCATTCTATAGTCTCTTGCCACACCAGTAATATATTTCACCAGCGACATTTTCACATCTCCTTCACAATTTCTCTCTCTCTTTTTATAGTAGTGATGGTTCTGTCTAGCCTGTGCACTTGCAACACAAGATTTCACTCAATAGCTTCTCTCCCTGGCTGAAGTAGAATCATCTGGTTCAGTTAATGACTGGACCAAGTGAAGTAGCAGATTCTTTACTGTCTGACTGGGCTGGTACCAAACCACCCAAGCAGAACCCCTTCAGAGGCCCAGTAGTATTATTTACACACCTCAATCTTCCTTCCCTTTCTTTTCCTGTGTTCTCTGTCTCTTTCTCTCCCTCTCTCCCTCTCTCTCTCTCTCTCACTGTAAACCTGCAGAGTCATGTCTTCCATGATGTACAGTAGCCCTGCGTGGGGCCAGTGCTCTGGGAAACCCCCACCCAGACACAGCACCTCCTTTGTGGGGTGAAATCACATCACCACAGGGCTGAAAGGAGACACAGGGAAGAGCTGGTGGGGTAGTGAGGGGTCCAGCTCATTGACAATAATTAACTGTAATTGGTGACTCTAATTGGCGACAAAAAGAGAAGGGGGAAAAAAGTAGAGTCTGTATTCAGGTCAGAGATGCTTTGGTGGCGAACCGTGGGAGCGCTGCACAAACATGCTGGCTGGATGAATAATTTAAAGGTTCCACTATGAGAAAAAAGCCTCATCCAGCGTTCTGGGTACGTGTAAGGATTCGACAACACAGCGCAGGTCTGTCAGCGTATCCTACCCAAGTGCTTTATCGTTAAGGCAGCTACCTTAACAACACATTCACTTTTCCACCAAGTTGTCCCAAAGGACTAATAAATGTGCAATTTTGAACATAACCCCACATCTCCCCAGAGAACCAACACCTTAACTCTGCACTTTCTCTCTCTTTTAATGTCATAACATGCACAATTGCACTTTACCATCCTATGTATGATGCGGGGAGAGGGTGTATATGTTTACACTGTCTATGTGTATACTGCTGTTTATACTGTCTTGTTTAGTAGTGAGCTGCCTATGTTGTTTGTTTTGTCTAGTTTCTTATGTTGTCTAGTCTGTTGTATCAGATGTACTGTATGGCACAAAAGAAGTCTCCGCAAGGACCAATAAACACACCTATCTAAATTCTGAGGTAGCTAGATAGGGTTGGTACCTTAAACCTTCTCCACATTTCCCAACTGTAGGCAGTATTACCGTGACGAATTAAAAATCACTTTGTAGGGCTCAGAGGGAGTCGCCAAAATGTCAGCTTGCGTACAAAGACCTTGTAGGCTATCATTCTGAGACCGTCATGTCCTAAAGGCATACAAAATGTGTTAACAGGAGACACAAAACACAATTACAAGTTACCTTTTAAGTTGCAAAGGGACGTCAGAACAAGATCTACAGAGTTAATGTTCTCCCATTAATGTAACCTCAAGAACACTAAAGCAAGGGGGTGCATCTGATTGGCTGTTGAGTTGAAACACCAAAAAAAAGACTCAAGGACTGCCTCTTTAGAAGCAGCCAGGGCCATACTGTCCTACAATAGAGAAAGACCTTAACTCCCCAGAGTGTGAAACTTTAAAATGACTTTAAAACCTCTGATTACATGTGTTTTAAGCGCAACAGCAAAGACAACATCTTAATTTTTCCAAAAACCAACAAAATTGACTCCAAAAACCAACAAAATTGGATATTTGGTCACGTAATAAAACTGATGTTTATTGCTCCAAAATTACAAACTAACTTTTGTCCAAAATTTAAACTAGTCTTTTTCCTTTGCAGGGCAGCACAGTGTAGTCAGGCTATTCATTACACGTTTAGCATGAGAAGGCTGAACTGTGAGGATCCCTGTGCCAGACTGTCCTACCGTAACAAGCATGGGACAGTGTTTCAGACTCATGAGACCTGAGAGAGAGCAGAAGGTTCAGGAAGTTCAACTTTGGGGCAAGCTGCAACCAGCAACCAGCAATCAGCAATCAGAGGTCCAATTACTGATGAAAATGTGATGTTGTGTAATGAAAATGTAATTTAAAGAACGATGCTTTAAATAAAATGGGAAAAGGATTGCATACAATTCTGTTGTACTTTTGTGTAATGACAATAAAGATTCTGATCTAATCTGATAACACATATTTGATGAATTAATAAGAATAAAAGTACTACTCCAGATCCCGGTAATTACCATCATGACTTTTGTACAGGTGACATACAACTGAGATCTACACCGGCTTACTACTGCCTACCCCGGCTTTCACACCGACTTTCACTTTTCCTCTGACGTGCTTTTCCATGCAGTATTTGCTGACGGCGGTTATTATAGCAACCACTCAGTTCCCGTCCTAGACATCCAGTGCTCTGCTTCAATTATTCATGTCCGCTACTCTCTCTCTCTCTCTCGACAAGCCCTGCACATCCTCTCAAGGCATTAACCAGCGCTGCAGCCTACACACACCCTGGCTCTCCTGAAATAGGCCCAAAATGTAGGACAGGCGTGTAATGAAGCAGCTACAGCACATTCCTCCCTGTCTCCTCAGCAGCCCAGGAGGAAGCAGACACTGGGTCAGCTGTAGCTCACTAACAAGGGCGCTAACTATGGAAATAACTATGGAGTACAACATGGACATGGACCTGAATGGAGGTGCGGGAAGGGAGTGACCGCTCTGCTATATATCTCTTGGGTCCAACCCTCTTTGTGATAATTAATGTGCCGTCTGGATGAAAACCATCCCACCTCCGCCCCTCAACCTCCTCTCCTCTCCCCTCCCCTCCTCTCCACTCCTATCTCTCATCCCTTCTCTAATTGGAATACATAGAGGTGGAAGAAAATACTTTTATTGTCATTGAACAGTTGCCTGTACAATGGATTTAAGCAGCAAGGCCACTAAAGCGCGAGGTGCAAGACGTGTGATCTGACTCCAGCTCATTCTTTGCAAAGGCTGTTTCAGGGCAATCATCATCATAGACTATGCCAAACATCTGATATGTGACAGCATTCTCACTGCCATAACAAGTAATGTGGCTTAGCACATTATATGAAGGCATAATATTGAGTAATAACATCACAGACCACCACAGCCCCATGCCATGCTGTACAGGTGAGAATTGTACTGACTCTCACACTAGCCTGCTCATTCAAAACTAACCCCATGGTCCCAGCCACATGGCATAATCTGACCACAGTCAGAGGAAAGTTGTAAACTATTCGCATAAATTCAGTTTACTAATTTAATGATCAGAGCAAGATCTCAAGTGCATATATCACTGCATCAGCTCAATACTGTTACATACAATGTTACAATATACAGTGTATGTCAATACTGTTACATATACTGTTACAATGCTGTTACATGCAACACCATAACTGTAGGTAATGCAAAAAAAAACACTTTGCCGACTGGCTAACTTGGCACTGCCTGTGATAAAGATTCAGGTCAAGTGTTTTACGAGTGTGAGGGTGAGAGTAGTGGCTGATGTTGTGGTAAGGTGTGTGTGTGTGAGTGTTTGGGCTCGGCAGTTTGGTTCTGACCTGGTTCTCGGCGCTGCTGAGGGAGTGCAGGTCCAGGGCGGCGTCGCCCTCCCCCTCGGCACGCAGCTCGGGCTCGGGGTCGGCAATGGGCGCCTTGGGCTCGTCCTGCCGGGCGTCCCGCTCGCGGGCACGCTCCGCCTCGGCCCCCTCGCCGTCCGAGCACTGCGAGCGGCGCTTCAGGAAGTTGGAGAAGAGGCGCGAGAGGCCGCGGCCCGCCGACGTACGCTGGCGCGGCCGCAGCTGCACCTCCTCCTCCACGCCAGCAGGGGGAGCCGCGGGGGAGCCCGGGGCCGGGCCGGGGCCGGAGGTGGGGCCGTCCTGGGGGTCGGAGGTCACGGCAGGGGCGGCAGGGTCGTCCGGGGGTGGCGGCTGCTGCTGGGGGGGCCGCTGCTGTGATTGCTGCGCTTGCTGCGCCTTCTTCTGCTGGCTCTCAGCCTCGTCTGTCGTCATGGCCGCCACTGAAGAGAACACAGAAATAAATTTTATTTATTTACTTGACTTGTCTGTCTCAAACATAACTAAACATGGCAAAAAGGATTAAAGAGTACAAACAGAAGTCCACAATTTTGAAAATGACCAAAAAAGTGAATGTTCGTCTTTTAATAAATAAACTTAAACCGCATTTGTGACATGTGGGGATTTTTTTTTAACAAACAGCACCCAGTGTCATTGCGATTACACTGCACAGCACACCACACCACAGCATACAGTGTACACAATGAAATTGCTTTTGTGTTTAGCCCATCACACATGTAGGTGGCAGGGGGCAGCCATGACAACAACGCCCGGGGAGCAGTGTGTGGGAAGGGTACCATGATCAAGGGATCTCTTGGCCCGGCCACACGACAACGTGGTACTACTGGTAGTTGGTTCAAACCTCAGTACCTCAGTGGCACTACTGGTAGTTGGTTCAAACCTGCAATCCTGCGTTCACAAGTTTGTTGCCTTAACCGCCAGGCCACTACTGCCCATATGGTGATATACTGGTATGATATGGCCTTTCAACAACGTGCTTGCTGCACATACATACACACAAAACATACACACACACAGACACACAGACACACAGACACACACACACACACACACACACACACACACACACACACACACACACACAAACAGGGTGGTTGTTAATAAGGGGCTCATCTAAGGAAGCAAGCCATTTAATTGCATCAAACATCAATGTGGTTGTGAAGTTGTGTGTGTGTGTGTGTGTGTGTGTGTGTGTGTGTGTGTGTGTGTGTGTGTGTGTGTGTGTGTGTGTGTGTGTGTGTGTGTGTGTGTGTGTGTGTGTGTGTGATGATATGGTGATGTACTATGATAAACAGTACTGAGGTAGGCCTACACTGTTACTCTGTAATGGCAAACACAGATAGGGCTGCATTCACACCATCCACACTAATGGGAATCTGACACACGTCTTTAGTATAAATAATAAATGAATACAGAGATGCACAGATATACAGACACTGACAGAGAAAGAGAGAGAAAGAGATTTATTGAACCAAGTAAAAAATGAACCTCTCTTGACAAAGTTGTAGATGCAGATTGATCAATATGATCAATAATTTATAAACTAATGTGTGTGTGTGTGTGTGTGTGTGTGTGTGTGTGTGTGTGTGTGTGTGTGTGTGTGTGTGTGTGTGTGTGTGTGTCTATGCCTGTGTGTGTGC
>CM050201.1:7825000-7837500 GCA_027475355.1 Coilia nasus | reverse complement strand
TGCCAATTCTGTGGGCACACAGCCCAACGTTAGTGTGGGTGGGTATGTGTGTATAATACTATCATTATCTGTAGTGTTGGCACTCTCTCCAGGTATCCCTGTGTGTGCCACACAGTGCTTAGAGTGCTGGAAGTGTTTTAAAGCTGCCGAATAGACTCTACTAATGACGTTTTTGGTGTGTGTGTCTGTGTGTATGTGTGTGTGTGTGTGTGTGTGTGTGTGTGTCTGTGTGTGTGTGTGTGTGTGTTTGTGTGACAGCTGCAGTGTGTCAAGGTTGCTCTTTTGGAGCTGATGCAAGGGATGTCCGCGCTAGTAATTTTAAAGAGTCAGCAGTGGAGGACTGTGGGAGGGGCGGGGTGTTGTGGGGGTGAGAGACAGAGAGACAGAGAGAGGCAGACAGAAAAGAGAGAGAGAAAGAGAGAGAGAGAGAGGCAGACAGAAAAGAGAGAGAGAGAGAGACAGAAAAAGGGCAAGAGAAAGAGGGGTGGGGTATTGTGGGGGTGAGGGAGGGAGGGAGGGAGAGAGAGGCAGACAGAAAAACAAAGAGAGAGAGAGAAAGGAAAGAGAGAGAGAGTATGGAAGAATCAAGAATGTTCATGACTTCACAAAGAAAGAGAAAGAGGTTAAAAAGACAGAATATGAGAAAGAGGACAATAGACCTCAATGATGAACAAGAAGGGAAGAGGGAGTAAAAGGAAGAAGACGGAGGAATAGAATCTGAGAGAGAAAAGACAGAGCACTAGAGAGAGTGAGAGAGACTAAGAGAGAGAAGCAAAAGGAGAACAGACCGATAGAGACACAAAGGAGAAGTATAGAAACAGAAAGAGAGGAAGGGAGACAGAGAGATAGCGAGAGAGAGAGGGGGGGGAGAGAGAGAGAGGGGGGGGGGGGAGAGGGAGAAAGAATCAGTTGGAGCACTGGCACAGGAGAGGGAAAGCTGTGCAGAGAAGCGGCCCAGGGACAGGAGCTGCTGAGTGGGCAGAAAGAGCTCGAGGTCTGGCCTTCCTGGCTCCGGGTGGGCAGTCCACCCCAGTGCACACACACACACACACACACACACACACACACACACACACACACACACACACACACAGCTTGTAAATAAAAATAAGCAAGTACAGCACTATAGCTGAACACTATAGGCTAAACAGGATAGAATTCCAGTCTGCACCTTCTCCAAGAAAAAGTACACGCATTCACAGAAACACAAATACGCACAAACACAGACACAGACACAAACACACACACACACACACACACACACACACACACACACACACACACACACACACACACACACACACACACACTTTCAACCTGGTGTCTGATCTGATGCTGCCCAACCTCACCACAGTAGCCACATCTCTGTTTTACCTAAGTGCTTTTGGACGTCACCACTACACACACACACACACACACACACCTAGGCTGAGCAGTGGAACAAAGAGATAGAAAGAGAGAGACAGTGAGAGTAGTACTGGTTTGTGCAGGCTACAGGGCAAAAGAGTCCAGAGTGGTTGGGAGTTTGCAAGAGTGAGAATTTTTAAGTGCAAAAGCATTCTTGCATTCAGCTAAACACACAAACACACACACACACACACACACACACACACACCTACATACACTGTGCTGTGAGAGTGAGTGAGAGCGAGAGAGAGAGAGAGAGAGAGAGAGAGAGAGAGAGGCCTTGCATCCAACCAGGCACAGAAAGTGAGCTTAGAGATTGAAAGCGGCTTTAAAATTAATCGGGGCCTGTGTGGGATTAGCGCTCACTCTATCTCTCTTTCATTTGCTCTCTCTTTCCCTCGCACTCTCTCTCCCTCTTTCCCTCTCACTTTTGCTCTTTCCCTTCCACTTTCTCCTGCCCCTCCTCTCTCTCTCCATCATTCACCTCTTCTTTCCCTCAGACATTGTCTATCCCTCCCTAATGTACACTCGTTTGTCCACACAGGATGGGCTGATATGTAGACAGAGGAGGGAGGTCAGACATCAATGAATCACTCACTTATATCCCTTTATCAGTCACTCTGTCATATCCCTCTACCCCTCTCTCCCCCCATTTCCATTTCATTTGTTTACTCTCATCATCGTCCTTGTTTCTCTTCTCTCATTCTGTCGTTCGCCCTTACACCCCGCCTCTCGGTTTTCATCTCTCTCTCTCCTCTCCCCTCTCACCTGTTTACCTACCTGCCTTTTTTTCATGGGTCATCTTCTTTCTCTGTCCTTCTAAGGGCTCATTCACACCAAACACTCTCTGTATACAGCACGTGCCCATTTTCTGTCCATATTCGTTTAGAATGCACATCAACAAGTCAGACTATTCACACCACACACGTGATCTGAGCACATACACACACACTGTACACAGTTACGTGCTGAACACGCTCAAGCCGGTGTGAAAGAGCCCTAAGTCAACTTCCTCACTCTTTTCTCTTTTAAAGACTCTTTCTGTCTGCCTCTCCTCCTTTCTCAATCTGACACCTCTTCTCTCTTCATGCACCCCCGTAATTCCTCTTTCTCTGGGGGTGCTTCTTATTTTTTAATTCCTGTCCTTCCTTACTAACTTCTATTCCTCACTTATTTCTGGCCTGTGAAGGAAGCAAGAAATTACTACTTTCACACATTAGAAATGAGGCATCTTAGATTGCACAAGCACTATGTTAAAAGGTTTAACATCATATGTGGGTAGTGGGGGTTTTTTTTTTTTCAAAGATTGCCAGAAAACCTGTCATCCTCGTCACCACTGAACACCTACCTCACAAAAAACAACTTCCGCAAAGCATGCACCTGTGATTCCTTGCTCATCAGACCTTGCTCCTCTCTCCTCTGTGCTCATTCCTCTCACCTTCTCGAAGCAATTAGACAAATTAAACCTCTTTGATGGCATGAGGCTTCAAACGAGATCCAGGGCACAAGGACAGAAGAGATGGAAAGAGGAGGAAACAAAATGGGAAGCACCCCATCTCTCTTCTCCCATATCTTTCGCCTGATTTCTCTCTCCCTCTCTCTCTCCCTCTCTCTCTCCCCATCTCTCAGCCTCCTTGGCTCCATTTTCCCCTTCTTCTCCGATAGCAGGAGAGGTGACTCACAGAGGCCCTGCCCACATCTATGAGTCAGACACAGAGAGCAAGTGCAAACACTGGCGCCTAACCCCCCATAATGTGCCAAACCCGGCTGTAGCCCCCCCAACCCACCCACCATGTGCAATGTCTACAGTTTTGTTCTAATTTTAGGGTCTGGCTTTTACGCCTCCTAGGAAGGTAAAGCACCTGAAGACTGTTTTCTTCCAAGAGCACTTCCCATCCTAACAATGTTACTTTCTTACGTTCTTGCTTACGCTGTTCTCTTTTGCATATATGTAGCTTAATTTGTGTCCTCTAATGTTAAGTGGCTTTGGATAAAAGTGTCTGCTAAGTGCAATGTAATAAAAAGTACTGTAATGTAATGTTTATCACTGCTTGAAGAAATGAAGCAATATTGTATGAATGCCAGTCATACAGCATAGTCCAGCCAGCATAGTGAAGGAGAGATACTTCAGGCCTTAACACTAGCCTGTAGCCTAGACTATCGAAAGCAAAGTGAGCCACGTACTACTAGTTTAGTAGTTTACGTTGTCTTCAATACAACCCTGCACACCAGCAGGGAATTCTGTTACCGGAATTGTGTCGATTACAATTTGGCTTGGCAAAATCCATCATTTATCATAATAACTGTAATTGAATCATTGGAAATTACTCTACGGAAAGAGGTCCCTCTTTGTGACCTTACATAGAATGCCATGTGCTGGTCAAAACGACCTGCTAAATATAATCTGCACGTCAGCTTTGTCATGGACTGGTCTGACTGAAACAGACAGTAGTATAGTAGTATTCATTTGACAGTTAAAAAGAATTCATAAAAATCATACAGAATTCTACAGGGGGCAAACAAAACTGTCCAATTTAAAAGTGTGCCGCAGTAGTGTTGATGCGGGTGTGTAGAGGTCTTATTTAGGACTACTGGACTGGGAATGAGTGGGTCAGTGTGGTAGGTCTGTCTGCAAGAAAATGCCTCACACACCAACCACCACAAGCGTTCAAAACAACATTCTGAAAGCCTGTCTAGTTCAGAAGAACAGAGATATTTAAAAAGTCACCAAAGTTGACACATTTCAGAGTGTGGTCTCTGCTAATGTGATGTTATTTATAGGCAGTTATAGCATGTTAGTAAAAGAGCTGTACACCGCACTCACACAGTTTGGAACAGGAACAAGGCAAATCTGGCTCATCCTTGTTTAGGCTACACAGTAAATACCTCGTGCATCAGCAGTAAAATTATGCAGAATGCAGGCATCAGACACAGACACAGACACAGACACAGAGACACACACACAAACAAATCATGGCATTTAGCCAGCAGTCTGGGTAGGGGAAGGTTGCAGGTGCTCGGCTATGGGGGGTGAGCAGGTGTGGTCTAAGCAGATGAGTGACAGGTAGTGGGCCAGCCAGTGTGTGGGGCCAGGTCCCCTGGTGGAGGCAGAGGGTAGTGTTGGGGATGGTGTTAGGGTGGTGTTGGGTGTGGTGAGAGAGTGGTAGGGGTGGTGTTGGATGTGGTGAGAGGGTGTTAGGGTGGTAGGGGTGGTGTTGGGAATTAGTGTAGGGGTGGTGTTGGGAATTAGTGTGAAGGTGGTGTTGGGGATGGTGAGGGCATGGTGAGTGGGTATCAGGTGCAGTGGGAACAGTAGAGTGGCAGGTAGTGGTAGGCCTGTCGCAATAAGCAATAAATCAATTAATCGCACGATAACTTAAAATGAGCGCAACAACTTTGCCGGCCTTGATCATTTCAATTTGCATACTCGTTTCCTTTCCACGTGTCTGTCTCTTTGCCAAAGAGACTGGAGCCTAATAATTCAATTTTGTTTACAGGGACTTGATAATCTATTTTATTTATTGTTTGTAGTTGATTTGTTTATTTATTTTGATTATGTCTTCCAGTTCCCGTGTAAAATATTCCTTAGAAGTTTATTATCGTCCAGCAAAATCTGTTATCATGACAGACCTAGGTAGCGGGCTAGCATGTGTGCGGGGGTAGGTCCCCTGAGCTGGCAGGAGCCAAGGATGGTGTTAGCGTAGTGTTGGGGGTGGGGAGGGGATGGTGTTGGGGGTGGTGAGGGGATGGTGTTGGGGGTGGTGTCAATGGCGTTGAGCGGGTAGCAGGTGTGGTAGGAGCAGCAGAGTAGCAGGTAGGAGGGCAGCTATCAGCTGGGGGACACATATGAGGCCCAGACAGTCAGGGGCTCAGCCAATCAATGACACACCTGATCACCATGGAGACAGCAGAATGACAGGGAAAGGCAGAGCGTCTATATGCGTGTGTGTGTATGTAGGTAGGCATAGATTGTGTGTGTAAATCAGATAGATAGACAGACAAACAGACAGACAGGCAGACAGATAGACAGGCAGACAAACAAAATAAGAGTAGAAAAAGAGATGTGGAAAAACAGCAGACATGTCATAAGTTATGGCCTAGAGAGAGAGAGAGATAGAGAGAGAGAAAGAGAGAGAGAGTGTGTGTGTGTGAGAGAGAGAGAGAGAGAGAGAGAGAAAGAGAGAGAGAGAGAGAGAGAGAGAGAGAGAGAGAGAAGGGAGGGATGAGTGCAAAAGGAAATGGGGACAAGTTTGAGATGAGCTTATAAATAAACATAAGTGTGAGTGAGAACAGGAGGCATTAGAAGGACAGGGGTGAAATCAGTCCTGTAATTAAACGGCACCTACACAAACTGTGCTGATCATCTGAAGATACTGGCATGGAGACTTCCTCTTCAAACCACACACGCTCTCCCTCTCTCTCACACACACACACACTATGTTAATATAACACATTCACAGACGTCTACTTGTTCATAAAAGACCACCAGCACACCCAACAATATCCTACACACACATTTACTTAATTATCAGCGCACACACACACAGACACACACACATACACAATTATGCACATACACAGACCCATCTACTCATTCTGGCTTCTGACTGTTCAGGGTGTACATGACCCCCTTTCTGTTCAAACACGTGCTGTCCCTGTACACACAAAGACTAGTGGATAGTCCTTTTAACGGTGACAAAATAATGTATTAGGTGAACAGAGAGCGTGTGTGTCTGTGCATGTGGTGTGTGTGTCTGTGTGTGTGTCTGTGTGTGTGTGCGTGCGTGCCTATGAGAACCAATGCATGGTTAATGCACAGAGACCAGTCCCTGCACAGGGCTCCCAAAGTGCACTATGTCTGCTTACATCGCTTTCTCTCTTGTACACACACACACACACACACACACTTCCTTGCTTCAGGGAGCATGCATGAATGCTCACTGCATGACCAGAACAATAGCAAAGAACTCATTCCATCTATGCATCCTCTCATTCATCTACTATACAGTAACTCTCCTACATCCAAGAAAGCACACAAATAGACAACACAGAGTACCCAGTATAGCCTAGATCTTTTTAGGTGTGTCGCCATCAGAGGTTTGACTTCCTTTTAATTCTCTACTATTACTGTGGTACAGTTGGTTCAGCTATCTCACTTGTGAAATTTGCTAAACGGTGACTCAAGTAGGATGTATCAATGGCCAAAACTAACGTTTCGAAAGCAACGAAGTCAGGTTTTAATTTTTTAACAGGCTCCACACCTATAATATGTACATAATTTATACATATTCTTATTATCAGATTTGATGAACAGCCTACGGGAAAGTGCAGAAACAGGATTTGAGAAGCGACGAAAACAGGGTCAGTTCCGATTGCCATAAAGGGACCTGTGATTTCTAAGACACAAATATAGTCACGAACTAAACAAGATATTTTGTATCCTTTGGAAAAATATCAAGAGGGATTTTGAATACAGAAATAATGTAGAAATCAAGCAAGCGAACGTTAACTTCTGCGTTAAATGAATCACTGCTCTTAGCTGTGGACTCGGCTCAAACAACGACAGAACCATCGGCAACTCCAGAATGTTCAGATGAGCACGCACACTGTGAACACCACCGACGGCCACACTGAGAAACAAAAACATGAAACAGACTATACAAAGTACAGCGATAACTTTTAATACACAAACGGTATTTTTCAGAGACTGGCATCCAAATTCGAAAATTCGAGCCATTCGGCGTCAAAAGCGACTGGCAGGTGCGCAAGCGGTCTGTCTGAAAATGGCGCCGAATGTGAAAAAAATTGTCAACAGATTCCCTTCCTCGCGAGCATCGCATCACAATGCATAATCCGCCACTGATGTACTTGGTTTGAGCTTTACACTTACCTTTGGCTTTATTTCATCAACCAGAATAAATAATCCGGAGTAGTAAAAATGAGTTATGTTCACAATTCCTTTCTTCCACAAGATATATAGAGTAGCAAACCCATGTGTGTTGTTATCCTATGTTTTTTCAAACTGGTATTGAGACTCTAGTAAAAGGGGGGGCTACGTATGCAATGAGGTAAGTGTATTTATAGAAGTGACCAATGGGCGACGTGCAAGAGCACCAATAATCCAATCACAATGGGCAGGCTCGATGCCTAGCGCCAGGGCTGCAGCATCGTAACCAAGGATACTTTGAAATGTGCATGAGCACATTGCAACAATTTTGTAGTTTATTATTGACATTGTACGTATGCACACTTATAACATTGTACCGTACATCTCTAAATCGTCACTGTATTACACGGCCTGGGCATTTCTATTTGTCTAATTTGGCGATATCCGGAGCGCACCACATTTTCCTTAATCAACTCAAAATCTAACGGTGTGCACACGGTGACATGCAGGGACGGCAGCATCAAATCTCTTATTTAAATCTGAAGAAACATAACATTTAATTGGTGATTTTAAGCGCCCTTGGAATGTGTTTTAGAGATGGGTCCACTCTGGGTCCTCTGCCCCACCCTACACCAGCATTCATCAGAATGAATTATGAAAGCTTCGTTTAGGAGTTTCGAGGAGGGGCGGGGGCGAGTAGACGGGTAGCATACTCGATGTGGCGTCACTCGGAGGGTTCTCGAACATCCTGTGGAAACCCTTAGCATTTTGGAAGATGAAAATTATCACTGTTAATTACCATTGCCATTACCAGTTTAGATATCAACTTAGATCAGAGATTACCTACAATTTATTTATCAGGCTAATCGATTTATTTGACCAAAGTTAGCGTCAGTTCAGACAACCTGCCTGTTCTCATAAGTGATGCTCTGGGATAAAAGATTATCTCACTGAGATCACTGTTATAAAAGGTGTTACAACAATGCTGCGACGACTTACCCCGGAAACACCCAACAACACCCCTTCACTCTCTTCCTTCCCTCTCCTACATTCCCTTGTGTGCTCTGCACACTCTCCGCGGCCACGCCCCTCCGCTCTAAAGTAAGGAGCAGGTGCAGGCCCAGACCGTCTGGAGTGGTGAGATGACAGCACGAGCAGGCTGTGTCCCGTGAGAGTGGGGGACGGGGGAGTATGGGGGCCAACTACTAGGCTTCTCTCTCTTTCTCTCTCTCTCTCTCTCTTTCTATCACACACGTTCTCTCTCTGTTACAAGACACACAGGCAGCCTACACACATACACACATGTGTACACACAAACACACAACACACACACACCACCCCTCCTCCACCTCCTGTTTTTACTTCCCTCCCTTCCAGTTTCACCACAGCCAGCCTTTCCAGAAGCTTCTCCCTTGT
This sequence comes from Coilia nasus, assembly GCA_027475355.1. Classification (NCBI taxonomy): domain Eukaryota; kingdom Metazoa; phylum Chordata; class Actinopteri; order Clupeiformes; family Engraulidae; genus Coilia; species Coilia nasus. The sequence continues at coordinate 7,828,790 of CM050201.1, read as the reverse complement.
CCCTGCTGTGTCTATGCTGACATCTGTGACTCCGGGGCACCAGCTGGGCATCTGGCCTCTAATTGCCTGCCTCTCTGCCCCCTGTTCATTACTCACCCTGGTCAAATGACTCCGTCCTGATGCTGCCTCTCTCCCCCCTACCTCATTATTAAGGACCCACTGACGTGTGTCTCACAATTAGCTGTGCCGTCTGCAGTGAAATAGACAGTCTATTGTCTGGAAGACTGTCTCCTGCTATTATCTTTGGCTGAGATGAAGGAGACCTCCGTATATGCTGCTTACAAAACAAATATTTTGAGAACAAGACAGATGCTGCTACCCCTCACACCACCACCACCACCACCACCCATCCCCCATGAAGTTAACACCCTCCCCTCCCCCATTCCTCACAATGTATTGTTAACCAATTTACCTCAATTTTCCCCTTTTCAGTTATTTTTTCAGCTTTTGCTTCTTTTTTTGTCCCCTTTATCGCCTATAGCCTTTCCTTCAACTCTTTCTATGCCATCCCAACAGTCACTAGAAAATATGACACTGACTCAAGAACAGAAGGTGATGTAAAGGCAAACTTTCCAATTAATTTATGTAGTGGCAATTTCTAAACAGCCTATAAAAACAACAGTGTGAAAGTCCAATAAGCTAAGTTGTAAGCAACTGGACTTCTTCTTTGAGCTTGAAGACGCTTCACCTTTCATCCAAAATGATTTTTTTTTTCAGTTCTGGCCTGTGTGAAAGGTTTTTTTGGGCAGTTGTGATCATCTCACAACTCAAGGGCATGATTTTGTTGCGTAATCTAACCTCCCACTCTAGCCTCCCCTCTCCCAAAAAAGGTTATTTCCACTTTGTTCTTGTTTTTTGGTTTAATTGAGAGTCATCCTCCAGTCTTCTAAGCACTAATTAGCCCCCTGCTCCTTCCTGCTTCTCCCCGGGAGCCAGAGCCAACCCCCTCCTCTCCCCTCCCCTCCCCTACTCCCCCCTGCAGCCAGCTCCCTGACCATGAACTGCTCCACAGCTGCCACTCATGTTTGTGTTTGCGTGTGTGTGTGTGTGTGTGTGTGTGTGTGTGTGAGTGTGAGAATACATTTGAATGCAAGTGAAGGAATAATATTTTGTATGTATGTTTGACATGATGAGGAATGATGGGGGCATTATGTGTGTGTGTGTGTGTGTGTGTGTGTATGTGTGTGTGTGTATGTGTGGGTGTGTGGGTGTGTGCGTGCGTGCGAGCATCATTGTGTGTGAGTGAAAGAGCATCATTGTGTGTGTGTGTGTGTGTGTGTGTGTGTGTGTGTGTGTGTGTGTGTGTGTGTGTGTGTGTGTGTGTGCGTGTGCGCGCGTGCGTGTCTGGGTGTCTGTATGTGTGTCTGTGTAGTGTGTGTGTGTGTGCGGCCATCCCATTGTTTAAGGTTAGCCAAGACTCAGGAATCAAAGAATCCCCGAAACCTCTAAGGAGATGTAGGCTACCACACAGTAGTAGCCTACATCCTATTATCTTGCAGAGTCAACACATCTGTCAGACTAACCTCCTGTCTGGGGCACAGAGGGTGGGTGACTCCTATTGTTTTCCTTCTGCTTCCTTATGTTCTATCCTCTAGCAGGTTCCACTGTACTGTATGTCTCATATTTCTCTCCAGGCAGCAGGGGAAGACACGGGCAGCGAGTAGCCCGGCCTTGCCAGACTGTAGGTCAGCTGTATTTGTGCTGAGCCTGTGGTCTGGAGCGGTTCAGCAGATACGATCTCCTTGAGACAAGCCTCCACTCAGCAAGCCCCTGCTGAAATATGACCAGGCGGAGGTGGAGATTCCTGATTCAGAGAGTAGAAACCCGGCCGTGTTTTCCTATTGCCTGTGATAGTAGTGTCTTTGTAAGGCTCCTGTCCATTTTGCACAGGGCTTACAAAAAGATGTACGGCCTCTTTACTGGCACAAAATTGCCATCTACTTCGACGTTACAAACCTGCCCTGGTGGATTTGCTTGCCTGGCCAGTCTCGCGCTGCCTCTACCATGAAATCTCTGCCAACAGAACTCTTATTCTTTCTTTATCTTTTGGCTGCGGGCAGTATGCAAACATTCCCTGCAGTAAGTCCCAAGTGAACACAGGTGATTTCACTAATAAGCTGATCTACTTGTGTGATGACTTGTGTGTTAGGATCAGCTGGTTCAGAAACTGTTTGGATCCCATGTGAGTCCACAGGGAAAACAGGCATAGTCACAAAATCAAAATTTTCAAGTTACTCCCCCTATCGGTAGTTGCACTGAAACCCCAGCTTTTTCAAAAGGAATCCTGTGAATAAACGAGCATAGTCTCGAGCTAGAAGCATTTTAAAATACTAATAAAACTAAATGAAAATTCAGACCCATGAATTACATTTCCTCAGTTTCTGCATTTTGTGACCATGCCCATTTTTCTTGTGGACTCCTCATGTGGCCATGTGGCAGGGGTTTTACTTTATGTAGCCAAGATCTCCACCTCGCATAGTATGGCTGCTGGTGTGGATAATAGGTGAGCTGTTGTATGCTGAGCTAATAACAGCCTTTGCTATGTACTATCACTTTATCCAACTACCTTCAGTGTAATTAGGATTGTTTTAGCATCTATGGGCTACACCCAGGTTGCAAATGGAATTCAATGGAACCATTCCAGACTACAGTGAACCCAGTGAATGGAGAACTGGCAGCGTTTAGCTAAATCGTAGGGTCACCAGGTCTCCATCTGGTGAACAACATGCTACTTCAAACAACCACACTCCTGTTGTTTGTTGTTTTTGCCTTTGATTATGCATACAAAAAGCAGTCATTATCGTAACATTGTGATGATGATGGTGATGATGATAATGATTGTGTGTGTGCGCGTGTGTTTTGCTACAGAAGGCCAGTCTAGATAGAGACAGCGTGCCCTTAGATAAACCCCTACACAGCAGGCACGAGGGGATATGTTGAGTATTACAAATGTAATGCCAAGCATGAGAAATACATGTTCATTATTGATGTGTGCACATACATTTATGCTCGAATGTATATGGCAGTACCCATGAATGTTGTGTGTGTGTGTGTGTGTTTATGTGTGTGTAGTTGACTAATGTAGGTGTATTTAAATGTACCCATGTGTCTTTGCCCATAAGCCTGAATGAATGCCTACATGTGCAACTGAAGCAGGACTAAATTGCGTTCCCTAAACTGGCTCTGAAAACAGCTGAGAATAATGCTGATCCAATCATAAGGGCTGGGTTTGCCTACATGGGCCTTATTGTGCGGAAATTAGTCCAGTCACCCATGTCTCCTCCGTATTAGTCCGAGATACCACATCAATATTTATGACACTACTTCCGATATTAACAATTCATGGTTCTAGTGGATATTTATTTTTGTTGTTCCTGAACATGGCCGGTTTCCCGTTCGCATTCATGTCGCCCCTAGTCTAGCGTTATTGTGTGGGGCATATTGCGCTTACTGAAATGTATGCGCAGCGATTAAATAGTTTATTTATTAAACCTCGGGTATTTCACAAAGGCTGAGCGGATATACGGTTCTCACAGGAGCTGAACAATCACTCCCTTTTAATTAAAATGTTGCCCGCCTGTTATCACGGTATCGACCCAGGAGATAGGCTACTGTAATGTTGGCTACCCCCACCTAATCTTCCCACGTCATTTTGTATTCCACTGACAGGAAATTTTTCGTTTCTGGTGGCTGTTTAGGAAAGGAACGGAACGAAAATCTAGTTCGGGATTAGTATCAGACTACAACCTTTGCCGAGTTTTTTGCGTTCTAACGAAATCTATATAGCTAT